>OX456526.1:107591471-107847281 GCA_949748255.1 Eustalomyia histrio | reverse complement strand
CTCTATTGTCTTCATATATAACCACAGCTTTTTCTTCAGAAATTATATGCAGATCAATTAATACTCCTCTAATCCAAATGCCTTCCGAAACCGCAAAACTGAGAGCAATATATTCGGCTTCGCTAGAAGAAGTAGCAACCACAGTTTGTTTCTTACTGCTCCAGGAAATTGGACAACCAAAAACTTTGTATACGAAACCACTAACAGATTTCCGGTCTCCAGAGTCCGAAGCCCAATCGGCATCGACAAAACCAACAATTTCATTATCATCTAAAGTATCCGAATAAATAAGCTTCAAATTCTTAGTTCCTTTAATGTAACGAACTATTCGTTTTAAAGCGGTCCAGTGAACATCATTGGGATTATTTTGAAATCTTCCCATATACCCAATCTGGTAACATATATCAGGACGAACGCTCAACATTAGATACATCAAACTACCCAGCATTTCTCGATAGGGATTTTTTGTTGGTTCACTATTATTTTGAGCAAGGCACAGACACTTTTCCATTGGTGTCTTTGACGCATTACAGTCATTCATTGAGAACTTTCTAAGTATTCGCTCAATATGAGTATGTTGACTTAATTTCATAACTTTATTTGAACGATCATATTCGATTTTTGTTCCTAAATAGTATTGTAGGGGGCCACAATCAGACATTTTGAAAACAGAACTCAAATCTCTCTTAAGTTTTTCTATTTCATTTAAATTGTCCCCTGCAATTAAGAGGTCATCAACATACAACAACAAATATAATAAAACACCACCATCAAACTTTGTATACAGACAGGCATCACGCTTAGAACGATTAAATCCCAATTGGATCAGGAAACTATCGAATTTTTCGTTCCAGCACCTGGGACTTTGTTTAAGTCCATAAAGAGATTTGTAAAGCTTACACACTTGATTCGGGGAAGCTTGAAGTCCCTCAGGAATTTCCATAAAAAGCGTTTCCTTCAAATCTCCATACAAAAAGGCTGTTTTTACATCGAGTTGATGTAAATGAAGTCCCTTTTTTACACTAACAGCCAATACAATACGGACAGTAGTTAGCTTGGCAACGGGAGAATACGTTTCTTCATAATCTATTCCAGCTTTTTGAAGAAAACCTTTGGCCACTAAACGGGCTTTGAATCGGACTGGATTTCCATCGGAATCCTCCTTTACACGGAAGACCCACCTTGATTTAAGGAGCTTTTTGTCATTCGGACGTGGAACTAATTCCCATACATTATTCTTCCTCATTGATTCAAGTTCATTGCTAACAGCCTTCAACCATTGCGATTTATTGGGGTTATTATTTATATCCTTGTAAGACTGGGGTTCAATTATAAAGTCTGAAATTGCGGAATTAGCATGACCTGTTATGTAACCTAAAAGCTTATCCTTCAATCTCTCGCTTCTTCTTGGTTGATTTTCAATATTAACATTCTTACCATCTAATTCATCAGCAGTTAATAAATCAGAATCATTATCACTTGGATCATTATTATTATCTGAGTTTGGATCTGGTAAAGAAACAGCAACCGCATTATCATTGTTATCCCCCTCTTGCTCGTTTCTGTCACAAACTATTAAAATCTTTGGTTCTGGAATATCATTTCCTTCTTCTTTAAAGGGATAAGACATTTCATCAAAACGGACATCCCTAGCAATTACAATAACCTTCCTTTGTTGATTCCACAATCTATATCCGTTTGAAGTATACCCCATCATAACCATTTTTACAGATTTCTTATCTAATTTCTTTCTTTTCTGTTGTGGAACCCATACAAATGACTTGCAACCAAATACTTTTAATTTTGAAATATTTGGTTTATAGTTATACCAAATTTCAGCTGGGGTTTTCTTTAAGGCCAGAGCCTTACTTGGACATCTATTGATTAAATACGTTGCTGTTAAAGCAGCTTCACCCCACAAACTCTTTGGAGCATTTGAATCAAGTAACATTGACCGTACTCTTTCTACTAAAGTTCGATTGTACCTCTCAGCTACTCCATTTTGCTGAGGAGTGTACGCAACAGAAGTCTGTATTTGAATGCCTTTTCTTTTGAAATGTTCATTCGCCTCATTTGACGAGTACTCAGAACCCTGATCTACAGTAACCATTGAAATTGGTACATTATGAAAGGCAGTTGACAAAGATTCAAATTCAACAAATTTTTCAAAAACTTCTGATTTTTTCTTCATTAGATAAATGTGTGTAAAATGACTGTAGTCATCAATGAAACTAACAAAATATTTAAAAGCATTCCACGTTTGGGGATCAAAGGGTCCACATACATCCGTATGTATTCTTTCCAAAACACGAGTCGACTTTGGACAACTTCCATTAAAAGGATAACGACATTGCTTACCTTGAATGCATATATCACACACACCAACTGGGGAAAAAGTATCTAGACCATCAACCATCTTGTAAGGAACCAGCTCTTGAAGACATGTATCACTTACATGACCCAATCTTGAATGCCACAGCTTACTGGTTTCGGTAGTAGTTAAATTTGCTTTTTGATTTTTATTTTCAGCAGTACATATATTGGTTTCTTGTTGTTTTACAACCTTCAATTTTATTTCATATAGACTCCCATTCTTGTATCCTTTCATGATAACTTCATTATTTTTCTTAAATACAGCTTTTTTATCCGAAAACTCTACTTTTATACCATGATCGGTTAGTTTTGTCACAGATAGCAAATTCTCGCGAAGTCCAGGAACATACAAAACCTCTTTCATGTTTACAAAAACACCACTTGAATATCCTGTAACACAACCACTTTGATGTGCCCACAAGTTTTCAGAATCCTTAGCTACACAAATAGAAATAGGATTAATATTATTTAATTTGTTGAAACACCATTTATCTATGCACATATGATCCGTTGCCCCTGAATCGATTTTGAATTTTAAAAAATTTGACTGGTTCGATGATTCTTTGATCAATATACCTGACATAAAACAAATTGACTTTGAAGATGATGCAGTATTTGCTTTTACATTACCACTGCTCAAACGCACACGACAGTCCTTTTGCTTATGTCCTCTTTTCTTACAACGGAAGCACACGCCAATAAATTTATTTATGTATTTCTTTTCACCACTAAAAGCTGACGTCTTATTTATTTCAGCATCACAACGATCTTGCCTCTTAGCATCTTCAGCTAGCAGCCTTTGTTTTACTATTTCAATAGTCAAATCTGATTCCTTCATATTTTCCAACGCAGCCACTACTGGGTCAAAGGCATCTGGTAGTGTAACAAAAAGTTGGGCAACAACATCATTTTCAGATAATTGAGCACCAGAAGTTTTCAATTTACGTATAAGATCATCAAAAATTAATAGATGTTTGCGAAGATCATCATCAGTCTTCAATCTTAACAACGCTAGTTGCTTTCTCAATAAGGTCTGACTCGTAACTGACTTCTTTGCAAATGTTTCTTGCAGAGCAGACCACATCTTCTTAGCTGTGTGTTTATCGCGTACGCATTCCAAATATTCGTCAGCAATTAAGCTAACTAAAACCGCTTTAGCCTTTTTATCCTTTGTAACAAATTGTTCATTTAAACCGGGTTCGGCTGGCACAACATCATTGATAGCATCTAAGAGATTTAAAGAATCTAAGTACATCTGTACACGAAAACTCCAGTTTTCAAAATTATCACCACGGAATTGTAAGATACCGTGGGTTAATTCACGTTTGCTATCGCCCATAACCTCTTATATTATTGAGAGTACGCAGTTTTAGAAATATGATTAATTAACAATAATTTATTTTAAATAATGTACACAGTTGAAAGTTTTAATTTGAAGTAAAAAAAAAATAAAAATTATTTGACAAAAAACTGCAAACAACATATGTGATTGATATAGAAAGTATTTTATAATTTTATAACAAGTATTAAGAGTAACAGGTAATATACATAACTGCACATTTATTTATTATTAATATATAATTTACATATATTTTAGAAGTACTGATGAGAAAAATAATACTAAAAGGAAATTTAGAAATGAATGGCTGCAAACATTTAGGTGGCTAGAAATGACATAGCTTACTGCAAAGTATGTGAGAAAAATATACTCAACCATGTAACTCACATTAAAAATCACGGAGATAGTACTCTCCATGCACAAAATTATGAAGCAAAAACAAAACAAGTTTCTATTGAAAAGTTTTTTGACATGCAAGAGGATTCAACTAACCAACAAATTAAAAACGCAGAAATGAATTTATTGATGTTCTTAGTCACTAATAATTTTCCAATTTTACTAATGGATAGTTTGCCAAATTTATTAAAAGAATGTTGCCCGGACTCCGCTATTGCTAAGCAATTACAATGTGGTAGAACAAAATCCACCCAATTGATGGACAAAATAGCACAACAAGGTCGCAAAGGTGTAATAGCTGCCTTACAAAATAAAAAATTCTCTTTAATTGTGGATGAGACAACTGATGTTTCATCAAAAAAATGCTTATTTTTAGTGGCTAGATATGTGGATTATGATCAAGTGCGTGATCGATTCGTAGCATTATTAAAAGTTCAAAACGCTGATGCAATATCCATATACAATTTGATAAAAGAATTTTTTAATCAACTGTAATGACAGAAGACGCCACGCTCGTTTCTGCCAACACTCACCCTGAATTATTTAATGAATAAAATGAATTATTGAATTGTTGAATTATCGAAGTATTAAATTGTTAAATATTTATAAGTCTATGGAAGGAAATAAAATGAATGAATCGTAACCGCCCTTACTGTTTATACTTTGTCTCTCCTAATTCTCAAACAACCGTCGTTATTTTCCCAAGACTTCTCAGACGTACCTCGCCACACAAAAAGGGTATATAAAGAGCAACATTGAACAAATCTGGGTCAGTCGCCAGCAGCCGTGAACGAGAACACAAGGTAATTTCTGCACTAAATATTAAATTCTAATCCTACGAGCATCCTTGGGCAACTTGTAAGTATCCTGCGAACATCCTTGAAGGTCCTGCGGATATCCTTGAAGGTCCTGCGGATATCCTTGAAGGTCCTGCCGATATCCTTGAAGATCCTGCGGATATCCTCGAAGGTCCTGCCGATATCCTTGAAGATCCTGCGGATATCCTTGAAGGTCCTGTCAACATCCTTGAAGGTCCTGCTGATATCCTTGAAGGTCCTGCCGATATCCTTGAAGGTCCTGCCGATATCCTTGAAGATCCTGCGGATATCCTTGAAGGTCCTGTCAACATCCTTGAAGGTCCTGTCAACATCCTAGAAGGTCCTGCTGATATCCTTGAAGGTCCTGCGATATCCTTGAAGGTCCTGCCGATATCCTTGAAGGTCCTGCCGATATCCTTGAAGATCCTGCGGATATCCTTGAAGGTCCTGTCAACATCCTTGAAGGTCCTGTCAACATCCTTGAAGGTCCTGTCAACATCCTTGAAGGTCCTGCTGATATCCTTGAAGGTCCTGCGATATCCTTGAAGGTCCTGCCGATATCCTTGAAGATCCTGCGGATATCCTTGAAGGTCCTGTCAACATCCTTGAAGGTCCTGTCAACATCCTTGAAGGTCCTGCTGATATCCTTGAAGGTCCTGCGATATCCTTGAAGGTCCTGCCGATATCCTTGAAGGTCCTGCCGATATCCTTGAAGATCCTGCGGATATCCTTGAAGGTCCTGTCAACATCCTTGAAGGTCCTGTCAACATCCTTGAAGGTCCTGCTGATATCCTTGAAGGTCCTGCGATATCCTTGAAGGTCCTGCCGATATCCTTGAAGATCCTGCGGATATCCTTGAAGGTCCTGTCAACATCCTTGAAGATCCTGTCAACATCCTTGAAGGTCCTGCTGATATCCTTGAAGGTCCTGTCCACATCCTTGAAGGTCCTGTCAACATCCTTGAAGGTCCTGTCAACGTCCTGGAAGGTCCTACGAACATCCTTGAAGGTCCTGCCAATATCCTTGAAGATCCTGCGGATATCCTTGAAGGTCCTGTCAACATCCTTGAAGGTCTACGAAAGTCTCGGGAGGTCCTGTGGAGATCCTCGAACGGTTCATAAGAGGAAGCGTGCCGTCCCAGGTCGCTCTTTCATCCTCTCTCTTTATCTCTCTCTCTCTCCCCCTCTCTCTCTTTCTCACCCTCTGACTTAGTCAACGTAGGTCACACGGAGTTCATCAGAGGAAGCGTGCCGTCCCCGGTCGCTGTCCTCCCCCGTGAAGATACCAGAGGAAGCGTGCCGTCCCCGGTCGCTGTCCTCCCCCTTGAAGATACCAGTGGAAGCGTGCCGTCCCGGTCGCTGTCCTCCCCTTTGAAGATACCAGAGGGAGCGTGCCGTCCCAGGTCGCTGCCCTCACCTAGACGTAGTTCATCAGAGAAAGCGTGCCGTCCCCGGTCGCTGTCCTCCCCTTGAAGATACCAGAGGAAGCGTGCCGTCCCAGGTCGCTGTCCTCCCCTTTGAAGATACCAGAGGGAGCGTGCCGTCCCAGGTCGCTGCCCTCGCCTAGACGTAGTCCATCAGAGGAAGCGTGCCGTCCCCGGTCGCTGTCCTCCCCGTGAAGATACCAGAGGGAGCGTGCCGTCACAGGTCGCTGCCCTCACCTAGACGTAGTACATCAGAGGAAGCGTGCCGTCCCAGGTCGCTGTCCTCCCCTTTGAAGATACCAAAGGGAGCGTGCCGTCCCAGGTCGCTGCCCTCACCTAGACGTAGTTCATCAGAGGAAGCGTGCCGTCCCCGGTCGCTGTCCTCCCCCTTGAAGATACCAGAGGGAGCGTGCCGTCCTAGGTCGCTACCCTCGCCTAGACGTAGTCCATCAGAGGAAGCGTGCCGTCCCCGGTCGCTGTCCTCCCTGTGAAGATACCAGAGGGAGCGTGCCGTCCCAGGTCGCTGCCCTCACCTAGACGTCGTAGTTCATCAGAGGAAGCGTGCCGTCCCCGGTCGCTGTCCTCCCCCTTGAAGATACCAGAGGAAGCGTGCCGTCCCCGGTCGCTGTCCTCCCCTTTGAAGATACCAGAGGGAGCGTGCCGTCCCGGGTCGCTGCCCTCACCTAGACGTAGTACATCAGAGGAAGCGTGCCGTCCCCGGTCGCTGTCCTCCCCCTTGAAGATACCAGAGGGAGCGTGTCGTCCCAGGTCGGCGCCCTCGCCTAGACGTAGTTCATCAGAGGAAGCGTGACGGCCCCGGTCGCTGTCCTCCCCCTTGAAGATACCGGAGGGGGCGTGCCGTCCCCGGTCGCTGTCCTCCCCTTTGAAGATACCAGAGGGAGCGTGCCGTCCCAGGTCGCTGCCCTCAGCTAGACGTAGTACCTCAGAGGAAGCGTGCCATCCCCGGTCGCTGTCCTCCCCCTTGAAGATACCAGAGGGAGCGTGCCGTCCCAGGTCGCTGCCCTCGCCTAGACGTAGTTCATCAGAGCAAGCGTGCCGTCCCCGGTCGCTGTCCTCCTCCTTGAAGATACCAGAGGGAGCGTGCCGTCCCAGGTCGCCTCTTCATTCTCTCTCTTTATCTCTCTCTCCTTCTCTCTCTCTCTCTTTTAAACCCTGTAGTATTAACAACAATAAACGAATTTACCTTTGTATAACATCACGTCTTTTACTCTCGGTCACTGGATCAAAGAAATTTCTGTGACGATCCCTTCCCCCGCGAGCTTACCCCAGCTAACGGAGGAAATATCGTCGTTACAGTGGCGCCCGAGCAGGGACTTGAGAGTTTAAGGCTTTATTTTACACCGTTACAAGAGGCCGAGAGAGGCAAGTTAATTGAGTCACAGCCGAGTGGAAAGAGAAAACCCAACGAAGACTATTCATGTTACGTACATCATGGGCGTATACCCTAAAGAAGGAGGAGCTGGTGGCGTACCTCAATAAATTCAACCTCGAATGTTCCGGCAATGTAGAGGAGCTGCGCAAACGTTTCGCTCAATTTGTGGGCGGGGAACATAAGTCCGAGGTTCTACAAAGGCTGCTACCGATACAGACAAAACACGAACTTTCCCTCTCTGGTGGGGAGAGTAAGTCCCCTAGAAGAAAACCACTATTGTCAGTACCTTCCGAACTTCTTGCTCCTCTTGACTCTGGGGATACCACGAGATCTGACTGCCAGTATGATACATCCACGATCGGTCCCGACCTCAAATCGCAAGCAGATCAAGTTCGGAAATGGGGAATAAAGTGCGACGGAGACGGAGAGCCGTTGGAATTCGTCGAAAGAGTAGAGGAGCTAGCTAACATGTATGCAATTAGAATCGACACCATGCCGGCCATGATGCCGGAAGTTCTTACTGGCAAGGCTTTAATCTGGTATCGGAACAACAATCGTCAGTGGGGAACGTGTCGGCATTCAGAAGAGACTTCCTTAAGTTCTTTTTACCCCCCCGATATTTTGAGCGGCTGGAGGATGAGGTCCGTAAAATACATCAGCGACCCCGAGAGTCGTTCCGAAGGTATACCCTCGAGATGCAAAATCTGATGAGACACACTAGCTACTCCGAAGCACAGAAGTTAGAACGTATTTTCCGTAACGCCCTCCCCGAATACCTTTGGTACATCCGCAGAAAAAATTTCGACACCTTGGAGGAGCTGTTAGAATTGGCAGCCGACCTCGAGTGTATCCCGTCAACAACGCAGCCTCCCCGGGAACAACACCGGCTTATAGTGCCGGAGGAGAGTACCCAGACCACGCGGGGGGCCATCGCTAATCCTCGCAATGCGTGCCGAAATTGCGGTCAAGGTGGAGACTTTACCGCCCAATGTAAGAATCCAAGCATCCTCAACAACACCTCTCGCACCTAAACACCTCCATACACTATACCCCTACGAAGCTCGTGGCGAACGTCATTTTAGAGGGCCGCGTAATAGCTGCAACCATCGATACGGGGGCCACGAGCTACTTCGTGAGTCAAAACGTAGTCAGCACCCTGCGGGATACCACCACACTACGTCCCTATGAATCTGTAGTAACGCTGGCTGACGGATCCCAACGACGAATCACACACGCCCTTGATCATGAAATTACTTTGGGAAATCGGATCTTGGTCACCAAACTCCTAGTCATGCCTGATGCCACCGAAGACCTGGTTATTGGACTTAAGTTCCTTGAAGAGTGCGAGGCAAATCTTACTTGCGCAGGTCTCACCTGCAAATTTTTACACACAGCCGTGGTTGCCACCCCAGCAGAAGGCACCGAGATAAATCGACAACGAACGTCTTCATCACCTGAATCCGAGAAGGGCCCACGACAAGAGGAACCCCCGGACCCAGTAGCACCCCAGGAGGCCGGCGAGATCGCGAACGGACATATACCGGTAAGTGACCATAGTCCCGAGGACCTAGACAAGATCAAGACCTTCCTGGAAGAAGAGCTACGAAAGTTTCGCGACTTGCGCGGATTATCTACCGCCGCTCGACACCGTATTGTAATGACGGACGATAGGCCATTTAAGATTAGGTATGCCCCGCGCAACCCGGTCATGCAGGCTATAATCGATGCCAAAGTAAACGAGCTACTCGCGAATGGCTGTATTGAGCCATCTAGGAGTGCGTACAGCTCGCCGATAACGCTAGCTCCGAAGAAAAATGGTACTTGGCGGTTGTGCATAAATTTTCGACACCTGAATAGCAAATCGGAGCCTGATGCTTATCCACTCCCACGAATCGCGACAATATTGGATCGGTTGAGGGATGCACGGTATGTGAGCAGCCTCGATTTGAAAGATGGATACTGGCAAATCCCCTTAGAAAAGAGCAGTAAAAAGTACACCGCTTTCACCGTTGCTGGCCGGGGGTTGTACCAATGGCGGGTGATGCCATTCGGGCTGCACTCCGCCCCGGCGACGTTTCAGCGAGCTCTCGACAGCGTCATCGGGCCGGAGCTTGAACCATTCGCGTTTGCATACTTGGACGATATCATTGTCACGGGAAGAACGCTAGAGGAACATTTATCAAACCTGGGGGAAGTCTTCCGACGACTCCGAGCAGCCAACCTTAAGATTAACCCTGACAAGTGCGAGTTTCTGAAAACGGCCATGTGGTCAGCAGAAGAGGCATACAAACCGATCCCGACAAGGTAGCTGCGATCCGGTTCCATGTCATCACCGACCACCTGTCTTTGAAATGGCTCAACTCGATCGACAATCCCACTGGCCGGTTGGCCCGATGGGCACTCGAATTACAGCAATATACTCTCACAGTCCAGTATCGCAAGGGTAAGAACAACGTGGTTGCCGACGCACTATCCCGCCAGCCCCTAGAGACGTTGCAACGAGCCGTGGAGGGAACTGAAGCCACGTCTTTAACTTGTAACTGGTTACAGCGGAAGAAGGAGGAAGTCCGGAGTAACCCCTTGAAGTACTCGGACTATTCAATAGTTGGCACTCAACTTTTCAGGCACATTCCTAGGTATCCAAACGATGAAGATTGCACCCCCTGGAAGCTATGTGTCGCCACTCCACTGCGACAAAGGGTGCTGCAAGAAAACCATGATCAACCCTCCGCTGGACACCTTGGGGTGCGGAAGACCATCAATAGAGTCAGTAACCGATACTACTGGCCCGGTATCTTTAGAGATGTAGCCCGATTCGTTCGGAGTTGCGAGTCATGCCAACGGTATAAGCCGAGCCAGGTGGCTCCGGCGGGCGAGATGTTGGTAACGATTCCGGAAGAACCTTGGGCCACCGTCTGCACGGACTTTGTCGGGCCGCTTCCACGTACCAGGCATGGCAATAATATGCTTCTCGTCTTCTTTGATCGTTTTTCCAAGTGGGTCGAGCTCGTACCACTTCGGCAGGCTACCGCCCAAGGGGTCGTTAAGGCATTTAGAGAAAGGATCCTGGCCAGATTTGGTACACCGAAGGTATTAATTACGGATAATGGTAGTCAATTCACCAGCCGCGTATTACAAAAGTATCTACAGGAGATCGGTGTCCGACAACAGTTCACCACCCCTTATTGCCCACAGGAGAATCCCACGGAGAGGGCAAACCGCACTGTGAAAATGATGATCGCTCAGCTGGCCCAGAATAGGCATAATCAGTGGGACGACCACTTACCGGAGATCACCCTGGCTATCAACACGAGTAACTCGGAGTCGACAGGATACAGCCCCGCGTATCTGGTTCAGGGAAGAGAACCACGGTTGCCCAAGGCCTTGTACGATGAGGTGGTGACTGGAACCGGCGCGCGCCATCACAAACCTGGGGAAAAGGCCAGCGAATTGGTGGATATATTCAAAATTGTCCGTCATCAACTCGGCAGATCTGCCCAGGATCAACGGCGTCATTATAATCTCCGTCGACGGCCCTGGAAGCCTAAGATCGGGGACTTGGTCCTGGTTCGTCAACACCCACTATCTAAAGCGGCGGAAAATTTTGCCGCAAAATTGGCCCAAAAGTTTGCCGGCCCCTATGAGGTGGTGAATTTTCCGTCTCCGGTGATAGTACAACTTCGGCGTCGGGAGAATAACGAGGCGAGGACCGCTCATTTGAGTGAGATTAAACTCTACGTCGAGGACGTAGCTAACTAATTGAATAACATACTAACTGATTCATGTCCCCTCACATTCATTAACCAATTAACCACCCTCCTTCACCCCACCTCAAAAACACGGAGGACTCATGCTTTGTTTTCTTCTCGTCCACAGATCATAATTAATCATACATTCCCCACACCCAGATCATAAACACACTAACCACATACACATACATATACACGTGGGTAGGCAACAAGAAGAAAATAAAATAAGCGACAAGAAGGTTAAAAGGGCAGACGAAGGTCGGCGTACGATGTCCTTACCGAAGCAACCATCAAGACTAACCAGGAATAATCATCCATCTCTTCACCTCCCGCTAACGAGCCGCCTGAGATTGGAATCAGAGACCAACGATTTGCCGAAAACAAAACCAACACCTGTGCCAAGTAGTTCAGGAGGCCTTGCGGCCCTGGTGGAACACGGAAATCAAGTTGATACCCCCCCCCCCCACTGGAGGGATCCAGGCCACAAATGTTCAAGCACTGTGCAGTTTCACTCAGACGGCTAACGAAGGAGGAAATACGCCAGGCGTGTAGCGGACGTAACCTACCCCTACCGACACGCGACACCAACATCGCCGACCGAGAACCAAATCGGCCACGGGTTTACCGAAGTCATCCCATGTGAGTATACAGCGACGAAAAGGAAGAGGGAGACACCATTGAGCTCAGCAGTGGCAGCGAAATTCCAACGCCTCAGCCATCACCCCAGATCTCCGTAATGGCCTCACCGGAACAGGAGCTGATCGTTAAAGAAGTGCGTGAGCAAGGTGGTCAGGACATAGATCAAGTGAACGATATTCCCCTTCAAAGCAATGAGATCACATCGTCGCAAGCATCCTCTACGTCATCTTCGTCGTCATCCTCGTCATCTACCGGATGTCCCTCGGTGGCCACGCCAATAGACGTCTCGTTGGGGACACAGCCACTAATATCGGCAAGCACCATCGGAGCAATGCATGGTAAAACGAACAGCCCCGAAACAACCCAGGCGCTAGCCACCATGACGGCGGAAGCGGTCCAAAACGCACCGCAGGGGATAACCTTACCACAGCGATCCACGTCGCAAACTTCGTCATCATCAACATCATCATCTTCGTCATCATCATCTTCAACATCATCATCATCGTCATGCTCTTCATCGTCATCAACTTCGTCCTCTTCGTCCGAACCCGAAGCAGACAACGAACCACAGGCCGAAACTAATGAAAAGGAGCACGTGTCAATATACGCTTGACCTCCACACGTCCAACTACCCCGCCGCAACGGAAGCAAACGTATACCCCACCGGGCACACCCCCTAGCCACTCACCCTCTCCGCAGACGCGGGCGCCGTCACCACGAACCCCGGTTTACCCTATAATAACGGAGGATCACTTATCAGAAGAAATCCGGAGGAAATTACGGCCACATGTCCACTATATGTTGACACACTATTCGCTGGGACATCGTGGCAATCAACCTATTATAACGGAGGATCACTTATCAGAAGAAATCCGGAGGAAATTACGGCCACATGTCCACTATATGTTGACACACTATTCGCTGGGAGATCGTGGCAATCAGGTGTTTAAAGTAGACCAACACCGATATCGGATCCACATTAACCGCCAGCATAAGGCGATGGTGAAGCGTCTATGTAAGGTGAGGCGTCAGCATGAGGGTGGTTCTTCTCCGAAGCGCAATTCCACGAAGTAGACATGGCAATGTCTAATTGGGTTCCCCAGGGGGGAATCATGTGTAATGACAGAAGTCGCCACGCTCGTTTCTGCCAACACTCACCCTGAATTATTTAATGAATAAAATGAATTATTGAATTGTTGAATTATCGAAGTATTAAATTGTTAAATATTTATAAGTCTATGGAAGGAAATAAAATGAATGAATCGTAACCGCCCTTACTGTTTATACTTTGTCTCTCCTAATTCTCAAACAACCGTCGTTATATTCCCAAGACTTCTCAGACGTACCTCGGCACACAAAAAGGGTATATAAAGAGCAACATTGAACAAATCTGGGTCAGTCGCCAGCAGCCGTGAACGAGAACACAAGGTAATTTCAGCACTAAATATTAAATTCTAATCCTACGAGCATCCTTGGGCAACTTGTAAGTATCCTGCGAACATCCTTGAAGGTCCTGCGGATATCCTTGAAGGTCCTGCGGATATCCTTGAAGGTCCTGCCGATATCCTTGAAGATCCTGCGGATATCCTCGAAGGTCCTGCCGATATCCTTGAAGATCCTGAGGATATCCTTGAAGGTCCTGTCAACATCCTTGAAGGTCCTGCTGATATCCTTGAAGGTCCTGCCGATATCCTTGAAGGTCCTGCCGATATCCTTGAAGATCCTGCGGATATCCTTGAAGGTCCTGTCAACATCCTTGAAGGTCCTGTCAACATCCTTGAAGGTCCTGCTGATATCCTTGAAGGTCCTGCGATATCCTTGAAGGTACTGCCGATATCCTTGAAGATCCTGCGGATATCCTTGAAGGTCCTGTCAACATCCTTGAAGGTCCTGCTGATATCCTTGAAGGTCCTGCGATATCCTTGAAGGTCCTGCCGATATCCTTGAAGATCCTGCGGATATCCTTGAAGGTCCTGTCAACATCCTTGAAGGTCCTGTCAACATCCTTGAAGGTCCTGCTGATATCCTTGAAGGTCCTGTCCACATCCTTAAAGGTCCTGTCAACATCCTTGAAGGTCCTGTCAACGTCCTGGAAGGTCCTACGAACATCCTTGAAGGTCCTGCCAATATCCTTGAAGATCCTGCGGATATCCTTGAAGGTCCTGTCAACATCCTTGAAGGTCTACGAAAGTCTCGGGAGGTCCTGTGGAGATCCTCGAACGGTTCATAAGAGGAAGCCTGCCGTCCCAGGTCGCTCTTTCATCCTCTCTCTTTATCTCTCTCTCTCTCTCCCCCTCTCTCTCTTTCTCTCCCTCTCACTAAGTCAACGTAGGTCACACGGAGTTCATCAGAAGAAGCGTGCCGTCCCCGGTCGCTGTCCTCCCCCGTGAAGATACCAGAGGAAGCGTGCCGTCCCCGGTCGCTGTCCTCCCTGTGAATATACCAAAGGGAGCTTGCCGTCCCAGGTCGCTGCCCTCACCTAGACGTCGTAGTTCATCAGAGGAAGCGTGCCGTCCCCGGTCGCTGTCCTCCCCTTTGAAGATACCAGAGGGAGCGTGCCATCCCAAGTCGCTGCCCTCACCTAGACGTAGTTCATCAGAGGAAGCGTGCCGTCCCCGGTCGCTGTCCTCCCCCTTGAAGATACCAGAGGAAGCGTGCCGTCCCAGGTCGCTGTCCTCCCCTTTGAAGATACCAGAGGGAGCGTGCTGTCCCAGGTCGCTGCCCTCGCCTAGACGTAGTCCATCAGAGGAAGCGTGCCGTCCCCGGTCGCTGTCCTCCCCGGGAAGATACCAGAGGGAGCGTGCCGTCCCAGGTCGCTGCCCTCACCTAGACGTAGTACATCAGAAGAAGCGTGCCGTCCCAGGTCGCTGTCCTCCCCTTTGAAGATACCAGAGGGAGCGTGCCGTCCCAGGTCGCTGCCCTCACCTAGACGTAGTTCATCAGAGGAAGCGTGCCGTCCCCGGTCGCTGTCCTCCCCCTTGAAGATACCACAGGGAGCGTGCTGTCCCAGGTCGCTACCCTCGCCTAGACGTAGTCCATCAGAGGAAGCGTGCCGTCCCCGGTCGCTGTCCTCCCTGTGAAGATACCAGGGGGAGCGTGCCGTCCCAGGTCGCTGCCCTCACCTAGACGTCGTAGTTCATCAGAGGAAGCGTGCCGTCCCCGGTCGCTGTCCTCCCCCTTGAAGATACCAGAGGAGCGTGCCGTCCCCGGTCGCTGTCCTCCCCTTTGAAGATACCAGAGGGAGCGTGCCGTCCCAGGTCGCTGCCCTCACCTAGACGTAGTACATCAGAGGAAGCGTGCCGTCCCCGGTCGCTGTCCTCCCCCTTGAAGATACCAGAGGGAGCGTGCCGTCCCAGGTCGCTGCCCTCGCCTAGACGTAGTTCATCAGATGAAGCGTGACGGCCCCGGTCGCTGTCCTCCCCCTTGAAGATACCGGAGGGAGCGTGCCGTCCCAGGTCGCTCTTTCATCCTCTCTCTCTCTCTCCCTCTCTCTTTCTCTCCCTCTCACTTAGTCAACGTAGGTCACACGGAGTTCATCAGAGTAAGCGTGCCGTCCCAGGTCTCTGCCCTCCTCTAGACGTCGTAGTTCATCAGAGGAAGCGTGCCGTCCCCGGTCGCTGTCCTCCCCCTTGAAGATACCAGAGGTAGCGTGCCGTCCCAGGTCGCCTCTTCATTCTCTCTCTTTATCTCTCTCTCCTTCTCTCTCTCTCTCTCTTTTAAACCCTGTAGTATTAACAACAATAAACGAATTTACCTTTGTATAACATCACGTCTTTTACTCTCGGTCACTGGATCAAAGAAATTTCTGTGACGATCCCTACCCCCGCGAGCTTACCCCAGCTAACAAAGGAGATCTCGTCGTTACACAACATAACATCCCATTTTGCAACATGATTGGATTGGCCACGGATGGAGCATCTGTGATGGCAGGAAATGTTGGAGGACTTAAAACTTTTTTGCAGGCAGAGACAAATTTATTTTTTTTGAAGTGAACCTGTCACTCACTGCATTTATGTTCCAGTTATGCTTTCAAAAAGCTTCCGAACCGTTTGGAGACCCTTTGCAGGAATATATATTCATACTTCTCACATAGCCCGAAAAGAATAACAGAGCTGCAAGAGTTTCAAAAATACTGTGCCGTTGAGCCCCATAAGATTTTGGGGATTAGCAATACGAGGTGGTTATCATTCGAAGCAGTAATTGCTAGAATTGTTGAACAATGGAATAGTCTAAGACTTTATTTTATTTCATGTACGTTAGAAGTAAATGGTATTCGCGCTACTGATTCAGCTGAAAAAATGAATGAATCAAGTAAGATTTACTTTTTATTTTTATCTTACATTTTGCCTATAATTAATAATCTCAACAAAGAGTTCCAAAGCGAAAGAAGCAGATTGTCATATTTATACAGCAGTATAAAAACAACTTTTATTTTAATTTTGAGTAACTTTGTCCAAAAGAAATATATTGACAAAAATTTGAATATCGATTATGAAAATAAAAATACACATTTAGAAACTGGGAGCATATTTATCGGAGCAAAAGCAGAAGTTTTTTTAAAAGATAATTTTGATAATGATGAAATACTTGCAGTTAAAACAAATATAGTGCAGTTTCACATTGAATTTTTAAATCAGCTTAAAAAAAGATTTGACTTTGACAGATCTGACTTGCAATTTTTGAAATTAATAACACCTACAGAAACTTTATCTGAAAATGACAATTCAATTCTGCCTTTGTTATCAGAGTTCGATAAATTATTTGATTGTGATACCGATAAAATTGTATCGCAGTGGAATTTACTAAGAGTTAGTGACCACAACTTGAATGATGAAAAGGAGATTAATATTTTTTGGGAAAAGGTTGGCAAAATTAAAAATGGGCTTAGTGAAAATATGTTTAGCGATCTAGTTAATTTTGTTTTCAATTTATTGTCTTTACCACATAGTTCAGCAGCTGCAGAAAGAAAATTTTCAACACTTGCGTTTGTAAAAACCAAACTTCGAAATAGACTCGAACTATGTTCCTTAAATAATATTATGATATGCAAGGAAATGATAAATAAGACTGATTCGCACTATATATGGTCAGCAAAAAGAGACTTTAAAAAATAAACCTTTTTCCAAATAAACACTTAAGATTTTTACTTTTACAAATGAAGTCTTATTTATTTTTTACTTAAAATTTTGTTTCGTTTACAAATGAATTGTTATTTATTTTTATAAAGATACATATTAACATTGTTATGTATAAACTTGTTTTGTATTTTTTTTTAATAAATCCAATTTTTTTTATAACTGCTTATTTTATTTTTTGGTAGGTTAACATGCCATTTGGTAGTTTTTGAAATTAAATTTGGTAGGAAAAAAATTTTGAGTGGCAACCCTTGTCATATAGTCAAACGACTTCATTCCTTTTACACCCTGCTTTTTGCTTTTAACACATTCCATATGTCTCTGTTAGAACGACAGACATTGAAATGTGATTACTTTGTTGTGTGTTTATTTGAACACTTGTAGTTGAGGAATTTTTTCTAAGCGTGAGATTCTGCTTACATGGCAGAATTTGCAATCCTTTTTAAGTAGTTTTAAGATATTAAATAAAAATAAAAGTTAGTTCTAATAAAGCAACGAAAAGATAAAGTAGTTTTATTAGTTCCCTAAACTTAACTATATGCCAATAAATGCATACATTGATATATTTTTATCGTTGA
Organism: Eustalomyia histrio; assembly: GCA_949748255.1. Lineage (NCBI taxonomy): Eukaryota > Metazoa > Arthropoda > Insecta > Diptera > Anthomyiidae > Eustalomyia > Eustalomyia histrio. Next base: position 107,829,438 of record OX456526.1, on the reverse strand, counting down.
AAAAATCATTTAATTTGGTTGTTTTGTATTCAGCGGTTTCATGTTCCAGTCTTACGTAACCAACCAATTCAGAATTCGGTTCTCTCAAAATAACAAGATGAGGTTCTTTAACAATCCTAGTATGATACTTCTCATCAATTTTAGCTCTCGTTAAAGTATCATCTTTTCTGCCATCGAATGAAAACGCTAACATTTCTCTGTGAACTTTTGATATATCCATGATGAGAGGTTTGCCATGCTTATCTTTCATTTTAAAATCTTGAAAAAGAGCGGTTCCTAATGCTGATGCTACTCTATCAGGCACACCAAATCTGTCACATATCAAGGCAAAGTTAATTCAATCGTATCTTTCTATGTATTGTGAACTTGTGCTTCTATCCATATTTTCTTGAACCGATGGCGCTGCGTATGTTGAATCATCGGGATCTTGGTATGTTGGCATTGATGACATGGACGGTGCTCCTTGCTCTTCAATTTCCATCATAAATCCATCCACTCTTAGTCTTCTCTGATTATGTTGATCGTGCATAAGCTCTTTGAGGCGTTCTGAAACCAAGCCGAATGCACATGGAGCTGCTTTTAAATGGCATTTACATGTACAAATGTGAAAAATTGTTTCCAGAGATTTTAGAAACTCTGGAAATTTTGGGTTTTTCATTTTGCTCTTGATTTGATCTTGGTATTTGTCAAGCAATCTATTCAATTTAATAGATACACAATTTTTCGGCATTATTTCCATACCAAGTTTTCCCAAATTCTAATCAACTTTTTTTGTACTTGAATAGTGAATGATTTATAGGAATTTTTTTTTTGGTCTGTTTTAGCACGGTTGCTCAAGTAAAATAATATATAAAGATATCCAGGTGGGTTGGTAAATTAAGATCAGTAGACACACTAAAAACAGTAACATCATGCTTGGGTATATGACTCATTGGGTTCTTAATGTTGTTGTGGCTTCATCTTGCGCTGGATGGTGGATTCATTGTAATAGGATGGTGGATTCATTGTAATAGGATGATAAATGGATTTTTTGACAGTCGAAAACGTAATTAAGACTAAAGGTATATTGTCTACTTATTTATACTATTTTTTACTCCGTTATTCTACCTGCAATTGTGTCACAGTGATACCTTCATTTTTTAAAAGAGTTGCGTTGCATAACAGTGATACCTTTATTGTTAAAATGGTAGCAAAAAAAAAACGCGTATTTCTTAAGAAGGTGCCATAAAAAACCGACAAAAAGGGTTGTAACAACAACGTTCATTTCTTAGGTAGGTGCTATAAAAAAAACGCAGTTTTGTCTAGTGGTGGCTTAAAAAACCTACACAAGCAGTTTTACGACCTGCAATTGTGTCAGAGTGATACCTTCATTTTTTAAAAGGGTTGAATAAAAAACCCACACAAGTAAGTTTATGTTTTAAAAGGGTTGTTGAAACGCTAATCTCTAATAATTTTTTTAGTTTCTTTTCTATTACTAAGTTGAATTCATTTTTTCATTTACATATATTCTGACTAAATAAATTTCTAAGGAGAAAAATAAACTCCAAAAATAAAAAAACATAGCCATTTCGCTGATTTTTTTATGTAAAGTGCCAAAAATTGTGATTTTTTGAAATGTTTGTATGACGAACCCCCAAGGGGTTCCAGGTGGTTCTAGAGGGTTTGCCACTGTCATGGGTGGGTCGGCCCTACAAAGTTAGTGGGGGTCGGTCATACATTTGGACTCGATTGAAGCACTCTAAATGGGTCAAAGAGGGATTTTTAAAAATTTTACCCTACGGGTCAAAAGTCGGGACAACAGAATTCGTTTTAGAGGTATGGTTCCTTCGGCAAAGTTTCTTATTTTAATCCCTAGAATACGATTTTCCTTGTACGTTGAGCGACTTTTAAATCGACCCGCCCTAATGATTATATTTCTTACCAAATTAAAAATAATTTGTATGAGATAAGATCCAACAATGTATTGTAAGGAATCTAGTTTATAAAAGATATATATAATAAAAAAATTTTATAGAAAATAAATCAAATATATGTTAAATAATACAAATCTTTATGTCTTTGTTAAACTTTGGAATATAAACGCAGTAAAAAGTGCAGTACTATTCCTAAACGCAACACAGCAAACACACAACCTCATAATAAGTATCTTAACGTTCGTATACGAATAAAACTTATCGTTTAGTGACGGCCCAGAACAACAACGTGCCGATTTTTCCATACAGTTGCAGTTGTTAAATAGAATCTATTTTATTTTTAAACATTTTTTCTTATTCTCCTGTTTTTTGTTTCTAATCCTCTTAACAGAGTTTACGCATTTTAAAAGTATTTTGTAAACAAAAAACAAATGATGAGTAAAATTTACAAACGATATTATATGGGTCTTATGTTCTCTTTGTATACTAGCGAAATAACAACGTACTTAAACCGTCTTAGAGCCAATTTATACGATGCAATTGATTGCATGCAATTTTCTTAATTCCCTTTTCAAAGTTGCTTCCAAAGTTATGTATGTCCTTTTTTTTGTTGAAAGAAAACCGAATGTGAATGAAGCAACAAAATAAAGGTACATATGAGTGCGAAAGAGAATGCAAAAAAACATACACGAAAAACAAAAACTGTTCTTTTTTTGTTACTCCGTTTGCTTCTCTGCCCCGTCACCGTATAAAATGGCTCTTAGTATGTTTATTTCTAAATTTTTATTAAAATAATTATTTATTTCTTTTGTTTTTATAGAATTAAAATATAAAAACCAAAAAAGAAAAAGGAAAAAATCGACTTTACACTAAAATAAATATGACAATTTGTGCAGTCACCGTCGTACGTCGTTATTTTGGGCGCGTTTTCTCTCACAGCAACAATCGTTGTACGTTGCGCTCTTATATTGGGCCGAAACATACACATTGAGTGAAGGAGAGTCGAAATCAACAACGTCATTTTCATATGTTGCTAAGTATGAGTATGATGAGTACCAGAGAACTGCAACTGCGTTGAAGCGCTGAATATATTCAAATACACATATTCGTGATTTTAAATCAGTCAAACCAAATGCTTCTTGTTGCGTCTCTGATTAAATCATCGGTCGTTTTCATACCAATGATTTCATTCAAATTCGTTCTGTTCAACAATAATTATTTTGATGTAGAATAAATCAGAAAAGCAAAAATGAGCGCGTAGAGTTTATTCATGATGAAAACCAAATAATAGTAAAATAATTTCACACTATTAAATTTTTTAGATATTCTTTTTATTAATGGTATAAAGTACATTCCCATTATTAAATAAGATTTTTTTTAAATTTTTTAAAAAATAATTATTTATTTTCACATATATTTTTTTTTAATTTAACAAAAAATAAACATAAAGAAAAAATTGCAATTTATATTTCATTGAAAGTATATTCATAAATAAATAAAATCTAACTAATGCTTTGATTAAGTAAAAATAAAGGGTGGTTAAATTTTAAGTGCCAATGTTCATTTTAAATAAGACACAAGTTATTTAGGAAATTATTGTCATTTTGATAATATGGTATGGTTCAATTATGTATAGAACAAAATATCTCACTTATAAAAAAGACAAAGTAATGGGTGGTCATTACCCTCTCGCTTACAAGCAACCAAAAAATAATTTTGGACATCGCGAACAAAAGTAATTAAGCGGGTAAATAGGCTGGTAAGTAGTTGATACCATGTTTTTGTAGGGAAGCATTGTCGATATGTATAAAATAAAGCGCCGAACTTAACAATTATTTAACTCAACATAATGCTGAGTTTATTCAACGCTAAATTTTATTGAGTGAATGAATGTGAATAAAACATGTTCGACAGACGTTTTAACTGATCTGAATTATGCGTTCAGTGACATACTGCTAATTTTATTCAACAGTGAGTTTTATTGAGTGATTAAATGTGAATAAGAATTTAAGAGTATAATTAAATCAAGAAAAAATTTGATTTTGCAGTTTTCTGATGAGTACCTTATACTTAAAAGGGGTTCAATAAGTATGAAGTACATAAAATTATGGATCATGATTCAATTCTACTGATTCTTTGCGTACTTATTGCAAATCTCTGGTTTGTTGTCACTGTAGTGGCTAGGAAATTACTTGTAGTGCCGACAATTCGTTGTAGTAGCTAGGAATTTAGTTCTGGCTATGAAGCTAGGTTAGATGAGAGTCGTTTACTACATGGTGTATATTTCTAAAGCCCTTGTTTTTATTACGATACTAATTGTGTGAAATTCAGTGGTTTGTGATAACGTCGCTTTAAAGCACTAAAAACATATACGAGTCAATCTATGTTAGAGTATTCAAAAACCGAAACCGAAAACCGGTTTCTTTTTTTTTTAACCGATCGGTTTCGAATATTTTGTAAATTCAAAGAAAACCAGAAACCGGTCTTTTTTGTTCGGTTAACCGTTTTTTTTTTTTAATTACATCACCAACTGGGTTACTTGGTCTCTTTTATTTTTTCCGAACACTTTTATAATCGTTTGTTTGGTTATGAAGATTTAGATGTAAGTCTGATAGATTCCGATGAAGACTTTACTTTGGATATTCCAAATTCAAATAGTTTAATTTCTGATCTAAATAACACAATAAACAGTATTCAAAATCCTAAAAAAGAGACTGTACAAAATCATTCATCATTATATGTTGATTACATATATTTTGATAAATGCGACAAAAGAACTGAAAAGTTGGAAAATTTATATAATTGTCTTTTGACTATTTGTCCAACATCTACTATTAGTGAAAGAGTATTTTCCACTTCTAGCTATATCAAAAGCAAACAAAAAAATCGTCTTAAAATGAAACATTTAAATTGCATATTATTTCTCAAAATATTATTTTAGAACTGAAAAAAAGATTTAATTTTTACATATTTAAAATGTAATATTAAAAAAACTTATTTAATGCCAAACGCTTTAAACGTTCATATTACTAACGTACCTAATTTTACCAATTTACAAACTAAATTATCTCTATTCATTTGATATGAATATAGTTTTATAATATTAATTTTTAAGATATTATATTAATAAATATTGGTTTTAAGTTAATTTTTTGTTAAAATGAAATATATATACATATGTGACTTGCTCCAAGAAAAAGGACCTCTGTGCCGAAAAGAAGTTATTGAGAAAAACGCGTTTAAAAAAAGCGCTTCGTCTTTCCGTGTTTTGCGCATGGTTATGCAACTCTTCCTTCAACCTGATCATCTGACGATATATTTCGACTCTTTGGTACTTTGTACGATGTTCACTATGCAGTGTTGCCTCTATGAAAAATAGTTCTAACAGTTAAAAACCTGTTTTTGTTAATTTTGTTTTCAAAATTACTAGAGCTGTTGTATTCCTTATCAAATTATTAATGTTTTAGATTTAAGCCGATAGAATTGAATCTATTATTTATTATTATTTAATGATGTGAAAACCAGAAACAAAGACGGAGATAAACAATCTATAAAGAAACGTGCTACAATGGTGAATAAATCGGAGATGAAAATAACAAAAAAAAAAAAACTGGAACAACTTCCTAAAAAAAATCAGGCAAAGGTGAAAAGCAGCAAAATACAGAAGAACCACCAAAAAAGCGTGTTAGGAGTAAAAAAGAGTAAAATTTTGATATTTTTGTACCTTTGATATTGAACTTTTTTAAATTTCAAATATTATACATATTATCTGTTTATATCACATTTTTCAACTTTTTCATTAATTATGTTCATCTTTACAGGTGATTTGTAAAAAAAACTAAAAGACATAGAAACTTGCTGTTTGCGGCATTTGAAAGAGCGTTTTTTCCTATAAGAATCACTCAAAAAGTAAAAAAAAAATTTTTAGGCGCAGAGGTCCCTTTTCGTGGAGCAGGTCACATATGTATATATATGTGCACAGCACATGTTCCGAGGACGGGTTTTCGTTCCACAAGTTACTATGAAGACATTTTGTTACTTTGGGGACTGTCCTTAAACTTTTCGTTATTCTACTGTATACACTAAGGACATTTTACTGGATACAGAGCATTTTATAGGGACTTTTTTGGCTGTATATACAGATGTCTTCAAAGTATGTGCAATGAATATATATATATATATATATATATATACATATATTCAAAGAATTTTTTTTTTATTTTTATTACTTTATATATTAAATTTCTGTTTTTTTATGTAATAAAAACAATTAACAAATTATATAAGCTTTTTATTCAAATTAAAAAAACTAAAAAACCGGTTGACCGGTTCTTTCTGAAAAACCGGTTTTTTTAAAATTCGATTTTTCGAAGAAAACCGAAACCGGATTTTTCAAAAGGCCGGTTTTTTGAATACTCTAATCCATGTCAACTCAATCAGAAAAAGGTCATTTTCGGATTTACCATATCCGATTTAAATGAAATTCACCATAACTGTTATACTCGACAAGAACACAACGAAACATAATTTTCAGATCATGGGCCCATTAGGTTTCCGAAATATGACGTCATGAAAATTTAAAAAAAAAACTTAAAAAATTTACTAAGGTGTGGTTACCAAATTGACTATAATTTTAAAACCGTAAAAGATACAAAATTCGTCTTGGCTATATTTTTTAGGGGAGAAAAAAAATTTTAAAATGATATGCATATCGATTTTTTCGCTGGAATGGTCAAAGGTAGTTTTTTGGGGTCTAGAGTTCAAATCCATATTTTTCAAATTACTAATTTTTTGTTTTTTCTTAAAAAAATATATATTCAATATTGAACCTTTATCTACATTTGTGTGAAAAAATTAAGATGGACACTCGATTCTTTTCTGAGTTATAGCCAAAAACGTAATCCTACTCGTTACAAGCAGCAAAAAAAAACTGTTTACATAGTTTATAATAAGCATGAGTTCATAGCAAGGTGTGTGCCTTCCCTTTGTATTTATCCTACACTTTTGTTTGTTGTTACAATTTTTAATCAAACTAGGGCGACTCATTTACTTAGGGCCACATTTTTGGCTATAACTCGGAAACAAATTGAGTGTCCACCTTAATTAACATTAATCAATATTAAACATTCATTTTTTTAAGAAAAAACAAAAGATGAGCATTTTAAGAAATGTGAATTTGAACCTACACTTAAAATAGTTTGTAAGTTGAAATAACAGAAAATGTCATTTACAAGAATGATATCTCATTTAAAAACCGGTCTACTTAATTTTCATTCAAATTAAATGTATTTTGTTATTTATTTTTAAATGTTGATTAAACAACTGACACATCCGTAAGAACAAATGATATTTTTTATTAAACTACAAACAGTAAACTACATAATATTCTGAGTGCAGACCCAAAAAAATTACCTTTGACCATTCTAGCGAAAAAATTGATATGCATATCATTTTAAAAAGCTCTTTCTCACTTAAAAAAGTTATAGTCCCATTTCTGACGATACTCTAGTAAAATTTTAACGTTTTTTTTTTGCCATTTCGGAAACCGATAGGGTCTGGATTTTGAAATTTGAGCTTCGTCATGAACTTGTAAAGAAAGACATTTGTGGTGAGTTCATGTGGTTGACTCATACAGAAGGACAGATATAACTTATGTTAACTTTATAACGCCAAAATTTTTCATGTTCATCCTATGCCTGATCGATAGTTTAAACTGACAAAGTTAAACTTTTAACTGCCAAAAATGCATGTATACAAATCTTCGCCTTGTGAAGCAAAAATATCGAAACTTCTTAGTTTTTGAAAACAACAATAAGAAAAAACGTTTTTACAAAAAACGGGTATATTATGATTGTTCACCAATAAAATGTATGTTTTGTAAAAAATTATATTTTATTCAATTCTAACTACTTTTTTAGGCATTGATTTGATTTCATTACAATTACTTTGAACAATGACAATTAAAACAAAACAATGCCAATTAATACATTACAATTATTTTCATCAATGCTAAAACAAAATACAATTGGCATTGAATGGTACTGATTTTCTAAAATTAGCCTTGATTTTAAGTAATGCCAATTAAAATTAAATGCCAATGAACAGTTCCCAAGTATGGCTTTTACTAATGAAATAAATGCATATATTTTGCATTAAGCGATTATTCGCATTTTTCCGATTAATCGACTCGAATACACCTTTTGATTTAAAAGGTTGTGTCTGAAAGTGTTCCGAAGATTTAAAAAGGACAAAAAAAATTGTTACAATACCAAATCTAACAAAAATATCGATTAGATTTTAAAATATTTTGTTGACATATGTAATGCATTATTTTTGATTTGGTAAACCATTATTTTCCTACACTAAAAAAACTGACAAAAATTAATCCAAAATATTCTTTAAAATAGTTTAAAAACTTTCTTCAATTTAAGTCAAGTTTTTTAAAAAGAATAAAAATTTATATGTTTGAATAAAAACGAAATAGTGTATATACTCAAAAATAGTTCATGTCTTTCCTAAGTAATATTTCTTGATTTTAGAAAAAAACAAGTATATTATATAAAAATTTTTAAGAAAAACATTTAATTTTAAGAAATTTGCTTACTAAAATAAAATACAAATAAGTTTAGTTCAAAAATATTAGAACATAATTTACTCCCATTTAGTTAAAAAAATGTGTAATTTAAAATGAGAAAGTACTTAAACTTAATGTGTGTTATTTTTTTTTGCTACTAGTAAAATTAACTAAATTTTAAGAAGCCTTTTCTAAGTTCAGTGTTTAAGTCTATCACTTTCTAATTTTTAAGAATTGTTTTCTAAAAATTAGTCAAGAAAATTAAAACAAAAAGTAATAAATTTGTTCCTATTTCTAGGGAAAATTTTCATGCACCCTAGTTCAGATAAATTTTAAAAATATTAATAAAATATAATTTTTTTTAAGTAAAGTTTTTTTTTTTAATTTTTGGGAAATAATAAACTTTGGTATATAATTTTTTTCTCTAAAATTTCTTCAGATAAATTAAAACAAATAAGAGTACATTTTTCTTAACTCGAGAAAAATTTAGTTTTTGTGGGAAAACGATTAACTTTATTTCAATATTTTTTTTTCCAAAAAAAAAAAAAAAATATTATAAATTAATACCAAACTCGTTAATTTTCCAAACAAAAAATATATTATTTCTGGAAATCAAATTAAAGCATCCATTAAAAAAAAAAACTATCGTGCATGATTGTAATTTTTGGTTCGTGGTAGTTTTGTTAGCAAAAGGTTCAAATTTCGAATTTTCACTTTTATATAATAATTTTATTTGCTGACTACAATACAAAATATCTTGAGCACACTTTGACGTTGCGCCTGTCTGTCTGTTGAAATGGCGACCACGATCCGAAGACGCAAGCGGGGGTGCCTATTTTTACCTAGATTATTTAACATCCTCCCGAGCAGTTTGGTATTTAAAATGAGCAAAATCGGTCAAGCGGTTCAAAAGTTATGAGTGAAAATGTGAAGGTACCTCTAAATTTTCCATACAAATTTGTACAATTTTTCTGTATCTATTTTTTTTTTCTGTTAAGTAAGTAAAAATGTTATTAAGTCTTCTTATTGTTCGATTACATTTATTGTCTTACATACTATGAGAAGAGCTATATGTGTGTTACTCTGATAACTAAGTTAACGTAAAAATCAACAATGTTAAAGTCGCTAACAGAGCATACCTCTGTAAATAACATTGCTAAAACTTAATAAATAACATTACTAAAACTAAATAACAAAAGTTCGTTACATAAATTGACAAAACATTAAATTAGTTAATTTAAAAAGACAAAGGACCCCCAGCGTTCCAAATGCCGTGTGTCACTTAGGCGTCCCTTTTAGTAGTTCTTTCTAGAAGAACCATTAATTAACTACGTAAAGGATCTGACTTTGTCACAATTTATTACGTTTCGGGATATCCTGCAGTACATATTTTTTGTTTAACTTTTTGCTAATGGAATTTAATTCATATTTTAAATACATGAGTTTAGTATAATTCAATTTAATTTAAAGATAAAAATGTAAAGCAAAAAGCTGTAAGTGTCCTCACAAAGCGGAAGTTTTCCGAAAGTGGGAAACTAATTACACAATGAATGTAAAGTGCTTTAAATCAGACCAAGATTTAAATACAGTTTTTAAAGAATGTGATATTTATATAAAATGTATTGGATTCAACTTAGCTAGTTTTGCTTTTTTAATAGTTTTTGTAATTATATTTGTTATATATATTGTCCGATTTTTCAAAAAGTATTTCGGAAAAGAGCATTTGCTGATGTAAAATGGCAAACATTTTGGTTGTGACCTCGAGCTTAAATATTTATTAATTATATTACAAAAAAAGTCGACTCATTAATATAAAGAACAAGACTCATTAATATAATACAAGAGAAACATTTTCATATTTATTTGAAAATTCTTATTAAATTTAAGGATAATTTTCACTTAAAAGAAGTGATATTTAACTTGATGTTAGAAAATATTTTCTTATTTTTAGGGAGTTAAGTTTTAGTTTTTAATAAAAAAATTATCAAATAAACTTAAATAAAATTTTTCTTAAGCCCAAGGAAACTAGCTAAAAGTAAAATTTAAGATGATATATAAACTAATTAAGAGGAAATTTAGCTGTTTTCTTATAAAAATTTTTCGATAATTTAAAAATTTTTAACAAATTTTAAGTAAAATTTGTTTCTTAATTTCAAGGAAATTTTTATTAAATTTTGGTAAAAAGAGTCTTTGGCACCGTTTTAATTTAAATTTTTCCTCCAAATAAGATAATTTTTCTAAATTCTAGTTAATTTTCTTTTTTTTAGCTTATTTAGCCATGAGTTTCATTTAGAAAACATTACTCTATCTGTATCTGGGTCTTATTCACATATACATTATTGTCCTGCTAAATAAGATGTATAAAACTTTGACACATATATGCTGCATTTCTGTGTGTTCATTCAAACTGTGCAGTTGAGACAAAATTTCGGTTGTCCTTTTAATTGAACAAATAAAAAGTATTATATATATATATAAATATATATATATATGTAAACTTCCACATACATTTAATGGAATATTAAATAAAGTTAAACTAAACAAAACCTCAAATAACTTTTGAGAAAAATAACATATCGATAAACTATTAATAAAATAAAAACCAAAGTAGAAAAATATATAAAAAGAACAACAAAAATATTTCATCATGAATCGTTATTTGATACATATCCTTCTTGTAATTGTATTGTGTTACAAAGGTAAGAAAGGTTCTTAATGGAATTTGTTCTTAAATTATTAAAAATAATATTGTGTAAAAGTAAAAGTTTATACAAACTTATATTTAAACAACATTCTAATTTAGCTGTTTTCATATATATTTTGTTAAGAAAATTTTTGTATACATTGTTATATAAGAAAACATTTTCTGCGCATGTTCAATAAAATACTTTTGGATTTGACATCATGCATCCATAAAGAGGGATAGCATCCATACAATTGTCATATAGTATCTTCAAATGTCAAAGGAATATATGGGTCAATGTTAACAAACTCAGCTGAGATATAAACGTGTCATTTATAACCCGTTAAGAGTTATTTATATATTTATTTATTTTAATAAAAATAATAAAGTTTAAGAAATATTTAATTAGCAAGTTTTAAAGGCATATTTACAAGGAAGTGAAAAGTCTCGAGAGTTGACGAAAGTGCAGCTCTATTTAATTCAACGAAATGTAATATTAAGATCATTGACACATTATTTATATTAAATTTTATCAATTAGCATACATATTATTTTAAAATATTTAACCATTCCTGTATTTTAAACAAAGACGTAACAGTAATACTACTTTAAATCAAAACATATGAAGATTTCTGAATACTTATGTACTTAAACCCTTTAAATATTTGTTTTTCCTCCGTTTAAATATTCAAAATAAAGACTTTGATTTAGAAACAAAACAATTGCTTTGGAAATAAAAATTGAAATTATTATAATTAACACTCTACCACAAAAAACACAGAAATTTTTTGTTCGCCTACCGGCAGTTTCCCATGGATTGAGCTTAAAAATTGTAAACAAACAGGCAGCCAGTACAACTTAAAAATGAACCAAAAATACTTTAAAGGTGTTTTGCAAAATACATTTTAAACTTGACGTTTTTCGAATAATACTACTGCTACATACATACATGTTTTTTTTTTTACTGAATAAGAAGATGTTCGGAGTATGGGTCATATATCCAATCCACTTTCTGTTAGGGATTATGTCCTTAATCCTCAAAATGAAAATGGGAGTAATGTCTGTGGGGGTTATAGCCTCTCACCGATTTTCATAATTTTTTTTTTGGTAATGTTTTTCTTCAATAATCTTGTTATTGTCAAAAATTCTAACAAAAAGAAGTCTCGAAAAAATTGTTTTTGTGATATAGTAAAAAGTTTTTCGTATTTAAAATGTATTTAACCCTGGTGCCCCGGTTCCCCTTTGCTTACTTTATTGTGTTTTACCAAAACGCGGAAGCTTATTGTGGCGTAAAAGAAAAAAATTAAAAAAAATAATAAATTATATGAAAAGAATACACTCCTTGATGAAAAATGTTCATATGTATATACATAGTCAATGATGTGCATTAGAGTGGGTCGCACTCCATACAAAAAAAAGTTGTGCCCCCATAGAATTAAAGATAGTGTGAAGACGATCTCAAACAATTTTTTTGTCACGCCCCTTGACCCCGCGCATTTAGTTTTTTGTTTTCTGTGCCTCTATTTATAGTTCGATCGTAACGTGTGATATTGTTCTTAGAATGACAACAGCTACATTTTCTACTTTGATCACTTTTAACTCCGACGTCAAGTTCTGGAAGTGCATTCTGGAATATCGGTTTCTACCCAGCCTAATTTCCATTTTTTTCTATATTATAAAAAAGTTTTTAAATTCCATGAAATTTTGTATTTCACACTATATATTTTTATTCATAAACAAAAAATTTACAGAAGTTTTAAAAAAAATCAATTTGATATGCTGAAATCGATTCATAACACAAGTGGTTGAAAAAATTAAAATATAAAATGAAATTTTCCTAAAAACTGTGAAAATATCATATTTTTCTCATGAAATTTTCAATCGATTTCCGCCTCGACTTTCCTTAATCCGATTTCCACCAAACTTCATATTTATTAGTTTTATATAGAAAGGAAACAAATTTGACCCCCACACTCTTCAAAATCGAATTTTTTTTTTATTGGACCCCCTAGTGGACATATAATTATTCAAAAAAGAATTTTGCGCAGAGCCAAATATAAGCACATTTCTTGATAAAAGTGGAAAATTTTTTGTATGAAATTTTCGGGAAATAATTTTGATTACATATTCGTAATGCACGCCCAAAAATATATTAGATTTAATGTGTCGCGATCCTAATAATTTAATTTTTCTCAATTTTTAAAATATTTAAATTAATAGAACATGTACAACTATGAAACTTCAATGGCGATGTGCTACCTCTAAGAAATCTTATCTAATTTCTTAAGTTAAAATAGACCGGTCTACCCGGTTAACCGAGCTATAGAATTTAAAATTTAAAAAAAATCGATGGCTTTTTTTAAAATTGATAATAACGTATACTACACATTTATGTATTGTGTATGAGCAACAGTCTTTTTCGGTCCCATATACGGCCTTTGTATACCGTTATTCGCAATGGCTTAAAATTATTTAGAAACAATATAGACATAATTTGGACTTAAGACTAAAACTTTGCAAAAATATTTTAGACGTAATTCTGAAACTGTAAACTTTTTTAACCTGTGGAACAAAAATATTCCGACATTGGATCTTAAATTCAGAAATTCCTTCACTTTACATACATTTGTAGGAAAATACCACGGTATTTTTTGGTTCCATGTCCGCCGTTTTCATAATTCGGTTCAGAATGAACAAAAACTTTGCAGAAATAATATAGCTGCAATTCTGACTTAAAGCTGTAAACTTTTTTGAGTTGTGGAACAAAAAATATTCCGATACTGGCTCTTAAATTTGGAAAATCCTGTACCTTTCATACATTAATATGCAAATGCCGAAATTTATATAAATTATAGCAATATTTCTATTATTTAATTAAAAGAAAAAAGTATGAGCTACAACCCGGTTAACCGGGTAGACTGGTCTACCCGGCCGTCCGGTTTTAAAGCCGTCGACCGTAAAACCGGGTAATGGGGGGCTCTAGTGTAAAGCAATGTATTGGCCCCTATGCAGTGGCGTGCCCCCGAAATTATTTCCAAAATACAATTTTTTTTTACTATGTTATGTTTAGTATACATATATACAAAATAGATTGTATTTTTTTGTTTCCAATTGATTTTAATTGCAAGACCAATTTTGCAATTCCAATTGTGTTCTACCAGATTTTGCTAAAATTTGTGCAGAAATGAAAAAAATTTGCTTTGAAATCATGGACATTTTCTTTGAGTTACCGAACCTTGTATATCTACAAAATTTTATTCGGCCGCTTCTTTCGATGAAATCTCTATACTTATACTTCCACTGTTTTTAATTATTTCCATACTCGTAATATTATTTGGGCAAAAACAACCAAAAATACACATAAGTTTTTAAAACCGATCAATTGCCATTTTGATTTTCGAACGTTTTCTAAAAAAGGAGTAATTAAAGGTTGATTTACACTTCGACTATCCTTATCTGTTATTACTCAATGTTTTATTCAAAAATCAGCCAAACAACAAAATAATAAAAAGGTTAGAAAAAAATATATGTAAAGGGTGGCAAAATTTTAAGGGCCGATGTTGAATGTGAACCACGCCTAAACGTCAAGTTTTTTCTGCATTTCATTTGACATTTCTTAATTTCAGACTAACTCAATTTGATCCATGGAAAGATACATAATCGCGCAACGTGTTAAAATTATTCAGGTTTATTATGAAAATGGGCGTTCAAATAATAATGTATGTAGTGCAATTCGTTTTTTTTTTTTTTGGTCAGCAATGCGGGTCTGTGAAAACACCTATGCATGCTCGCCCAGTTCGTTCTGCGGAAAACATTGATGTTGTTCGCGATAGTATGTCATGAGGTCGGCCAAGCATTTACCGTGAATAGTGTTCGCTATCGCGAGATGAAAACGAACTTATTGTGGTTTCAACAGGACGGTGCCACTTGCCACACAGCTAACGAAACAATGGCTCTTTTGCGCTACAAATTCAATGGCCGTGTTATCTCACGTGGTGGCGATGTCAATTGGCCGCCAAGATCATGTGTTTTATTCAAAATCAACATCGGCCCTTAAAATTTAACAACCCTTTAGTTTATTGTTTTTAAACGTTGTATTTTGTTTGGGTGTGAGCTGGCTAAATAAAACCTAAACTAAATTCAGGTATCAAAATTTCTATGAAAATCTAAAAATTGTTTAAATATTTTTTCAAAGAAATTTTAAAATCTTTTGTCAACTTGATTTAGTTAATAATTTATTTAGCTACCTCACACAGGACCTTATCCTGTGTAAAAAAATACGTATAATGTGTTAGTGGGTCAATTTCTCCCAATAGTAATTTATTATAAAAACATTAAATTATGTATTATTTTTACAGTTTTCACATGAAAATATTACATTTGAATGGATTTTGCAAATAAAGTAATTTCAATTAGTACATTTGTTTGAATAATTTGTAGCATCGGCCCCTCTTTAGAGCACTCTTTTCAACCACTTTATCCTCCTTCTGCAAACTTCGTACAGTCGACTTGGCAAAACTGCTTCTCGGCATTATGGAACGACGTGATATTTCATCATGAAGAAGGGCATTGCCTAATTCGAAAGTGTTTTTGTTTGTTCCATTCAGCGTCAATGGCAGTATAGATAACAAAAGTATTATATGCGGAAATGTCCAACATGTTTTAAAATAAGGATTGTGGCAACCTATTTGATCGAAGCTTGCAAGTATAGTTGCGGACTTATTGATCAAATGTATCTATGCCGGACTTCGTTCCGTTGTAAAAATGGATCATTTCGGGTTTCTCGGTATCAATAAAATGGCAGTACTATTATTTTTTGGCTCATATGACACAATTGTAGGATTGTTGGTTACATCAAAAAGGAATTGCGAGTAATGTTGTGGTTTTTTCGAACGGTTAGTTTTAAATCCATTCCAAGTTAATGGGAAGTAAAAAAATTGTCACAGGTGACATTTCTACCTTTTAAATCCTTTACCAAATCCAAACTACGCGACGTGCTTGATTTTTTTCTGGTTGGCAATTTCTGTCCTTACCTGTATACACCTGCACTGACCATGCGAATCGCAAAGAGCCCAAATTTTTAACCCATATTTGACGGTAACTAATTGCTCATCAATTGTAACGCATGGGCCATGATTATACAGTTTCAGTAAATTACATTCCCATCGATCCCAAAGGTTTCTTATTGGAGCAAGTTTTTTACGAGCGCGTCTTTCAATTCTATCGTTTTTTTTATCAAAACGGATAACTCTTGTTGTGTTTTGAAATCTATAAAGAGGCATAGCATAGTTGCTTTGAGAATAGGTCTTCCATTTGAATCATCCCATACCTTTTCCAAGGCTTCACCATGCGAACGGAATACACCAGCCAACAAAACAATACCAAAATACGCTTTCATTGAAATCTCGTAAACTGGCTCCCAGTTGTTGCCATATACAGAAACTCCTAAATTACAAAAATAAATATGAAGCGCTTAATTTTTTAATAAACATATTTCAATGTAAATTTATAATTTACCTTCTAAATTAGTCATATTTATGATAATTTTAACGATCTCCCTGGGCATAAGCAAATCGAAAGATGTTTCTATAGAAGTTATTCTCGTATTTGCGTAAAGAGTTGGTCCAGGTTTAGTGTCCATAATCGTTTGAGCTGCACGTCTTCCAGCATTATCTAAATTTGGAATCTGGTCTGTCCAAACGTATTTTCCGTCTTTAGAGATAAAGTTCTCTGTGATTTCATTATCATTGGTTTCATCACTAACACTTTCACTAAAATTTGATACATTTTGATTATATACGTTATTAATATCTGATATCACACTATCATCTTCTTCTGTTGACAGATCGTTAGCTATTTCATCATCTTCTGATTCACAAAACAAAGCATGAATTTCATTTTCGTTCAATCGCAACATTTTTTTATTTTTTTTTCAACAACCACACGCTTTGAAATTGTATTCAGACTTAAGTAATATTCATACTAAACTAAATTTCTCAATAATATATGTAAACAAATTTTCTAAAATAACAGTAGTTTTTATGAATTTTTTTTTTCAAAAATTCGAAACTGCAAAGTGTTTTTCATCGAAATTCAAATATCATATAATTTGAAATAAAATAAATGAATGTACAAGTAGAAATACATATAATCGTAAAAATTATCATGCAATTTGTATTGGACAATTTTGACCCACTTACACCTTATATGCTACTTTTTTTATGGGGACACTCTGTTAGGTGATAGGATTATTATTTTTTTTTGGGTATTCTGTACATCTTCTCGCATAATTAAAAGTCACGAAGTTTCAGAAAAATATATTAATAACTTTTAAAGATAAAGCAAAATAAAAGGGTTAATTTGTATATTTTCTTTTAAAACCAAAAAGTTTCGTGATTCCACTTGTATTACTTTTTTAATTAAAAATTGGGATTCAAATACCACATTAAGTGTTAACTGGAATAAAAAAAGACAAATATTCCCAAAAATGACAATTGAAATTAAAAAAAAATCCGAAATAAAAGAACACAATTTAAATTCAAATAATTACAAACAAAATTCGCAATTGATCAATTAAAATTAAAAAATACCAAACGCAATTAAAACAAGTAAGAGCGGCTAAATTCGGCTATGCCGAATCTTATGTACCCTTCACCATGGTTGGGAAAAAAGTGAAGTTTATATATGGACATATATGGAATGGACAGAAATATATACGGACGACTTTAAGAGGAAATTAACCATTTAGTTTGGTGATAAAACTTGGACTCGGGAAGATTTATGGTTTCAGAAAATAGGTATTTCAAAAAAATATGTTTTGGGCATAACTTTATTGTATCTGAACCGATATTTCCGAGTTTTTTCTTAGCAAATATGTTATACTAAAGAATTTCGGTCTTTTGCTATATAAGACGTATCCATAGGTCATATAACAGCTCTAAAATAATATATGAGAAATAAAATAATATATAACAAATAAAATAATATATGAGAAATAAAATGGTTTAAAAATCTGTTTATAAATTCTGTTAAATCGGAGCAAAAAATAAAACCGTTTGTATTTTGTTTGTATCAGAGGGTTTTTATAAAAATTTTGATGTTTTTATCCTATTTATGGATTATTTAATTATTAATATAAAATTTTATTTAAATTAATTATTTAATGTTAAAAAAACAAAAAAAAAAAGTGTTAAGAAAATATAAAAAAATTTAATAGACGGGGAATCGAACCCGCGCCTAAGAGAAAAAAAGTATTTGTGACATAGCGTCTAGACAACTGAGCTATCGAAGCTCACACGAAATCATCGTTAATAGAGGTACATATATTAAAAATTTTCGTTCATTAGAGATTTGTTTGGTTTTTATTTAAATGACAAATCTTTGTATGTGTTTGTTGTTTGTGTATAAGAGGTGGAGGTGAAATAAAAGAATTTCAACAAATGGATGTGTTTGTTATGCGTAAAATTCTACATACATATTAAACAAAGGGATTTTACGGAAAAAATAAGAGGTAGTCCTGGTTTTTTGCTAATATCTCAGCCATTTATTAGCCGATCTGTCTGATTTTCAATAGCAAACAGAAATGGATCACATATAATAGAAATATATAACAATCAAGTCCCCATCATGTCTGGGTTCTTCGGAAAACCCATTTCAACACACAGATGGACATCGTTAAATCAACGTCGCTCTTCATAAGGACCCAGAATATATAAACTTTATAGGGTCTAAGATCAATATTGTAGAAATTACTAACGGAATGACAAACTTATATATACCCTTCCACCTGTGGTGAAGGGTATAAAAATTATTGAAATTCAACAAATATTTATTTTATTTAATTTGGTGTTTTTGAATTTCAATTGATGCTTTATAAATTACATTTGGAGTCATTCCAAAATTTTTTGAAACAATCTAATCGTTTTTGAAATGGTCATCGAATTTGAGTAAAAGTTTGCACGTGGCTATTTAACGTTGCCATGATATCTGTGCTGTTTTTTATTTTTTAAAATTCGGTGTAGTTCACGGTGGCATTGTGCAAGAATATGACCCCAATATTAAAATGTAATTAAGCCCAATTTTTTGGGTCAAAATTTCATAATAAAAATTAACACAAAAAATATAAAGAAAAATTACACCAACCAAATAAAAATTAGCCCCAAAATTAAGTTTGGGGCATATTTTCACTTACTAGATTGAGGCTTTTATTCATTATGTAAAATAACACCAATTTGAAGAAATTCATTGTGTGTGGTTTTTGCAAGAAATTCAATGTGTGTGGTTATTAAGAATTATATTTGTTTTTAATGTATGAAAAACAAAATTTTCGCCTGCGGCGCTAACTTCTACAACTAAAGGGTGGTTAAACTTTAATGGCCGATGTTGATTTTGAATAGAACACAAATTATTTAGGAAATTATTGTCATTTATTTTTATTATGAATACATGGTATGGTTTAATTATATATGCAACAAAATATCGGCCAAATAGCTGACGCGACCTCGGCGGCACACCTCCATCCGATGGTCTAAATTTTCGATGACGCTGAAGCATAATTGAGGTTCTATGCCGTTAATGTGCCGAATTATCTCATCCTTCAGCTCTTGAATTGTTGCTGGCTTATCGACGTACACCTTTTCTTTCAAATAACCCCAAATCAAATCACATTATTTTGGCGGCCAATTGACATCGCTACCACGTGAGATAACACGGCTATTGAATTTGTAGCGCAAAAGAGCCATTGTTTCGTTAGCTGTGTGGCAAGTGGCACCGTCCTGTTGAAACCACATATCGTGCACATCCGTATCTTCCAATTCGGGCCATAAAAAGTTCGTTATCATCTCATGATAGCAAACACCATTCACAGTAACTTCCTGACCGGCCTCATTTTGGAAAAATACGGCACGATGATGCCGCCAGCCCATAAACCGGACCAAACAGTCACTCTTTGTGGGTGTATTGATTTTTCGACAATCACTCTTGGATTATCATTTGCCCAAATGCGGGAATTCTGCTTATTGACGAATCCACTGAGGTTAAAATGTGACTCATCACTAAAGATAATTTTCTTCGAAAATTTATCATCCACTGTTGCCATCTTTTGCCACCATTCTGACCATGGAATGGTCAAGAGGCTTTAATTCTTGTGTCAATGGCACCTTTTAAGTGTGTAAATGCAAGTCTTTATGCATAATGTTCATTAACGACGAGCGTGAGAGGTGCAATTGTTGGGACGAGTTAAGGCGGACGGCTCTTCAGCCACACTATCGCGAACAGCAGCAATATTTTCTGCAGTACGAGCTGTACGAGCATGCACTGGTGTTTTCACATCTCCTACAGACCCGGTTTGCTCAAATTTTTGCACGATTTTTTCGATTGTACGCACATTTGGACGATTAAATTGTCCTAAAAAATCACGAAGTGCACGATATGCATTTTGATTTGAACGCCCATTTTCATAATAGGCCTAAATAACTTTAACGTGTTGCTCGATTGTGTATCTTTCCATGGTTTAAATTGAGTTAGTCTGAAATTGAGAAATGTCAAATGAAATGGAAAAAACTTGATGTTTAGGTGTGGTTCACATTCAACATCGGCCCTTAAAATTTAACCACCCTTTATTAACCCTTAAATGAATGAGGTCAACCCCCAGTATGAAGAACAAGCTACCCTAATGTAATATCGCTCGCTTAACTCGAATTGAGTATTCATTTTCTGGGAAATGCACCATTTTCCCGAAAAAGGGGGAAACCGTTAATTTGTGACGTGTACCATATTTGGTACACTATGCATTCAATACATATATCGAAAAAATACAATTTCTTGGAAGTATTTCTTTATTTATTAGAAATTAATGAACAAATATATAAAAGTAAATGAATAATTAATGAAAAGCCCATAAAAATAACAATTATAGTAGATTTTAGTCTAAATAACATATAATAATTATTATTCCTTCTTACATTCACCAAAAAAAGTCTGTAATGGCAACTGAAAATTTTGCTGTTACTACGGGAAATTCTGCAAATTTGAGCCCAGCGGTATCTTTTGCTAATCTTAGCAACACATGTCTGCTGACGTGTAGTACAATGAAATTAGTAGCCGCTACTAAATTTTAGTAGACTTTTTGTAAAGTGGAATTTAAAATCTGTTTGCTAAAATCAGCAAAAAAATTACTAAATACTAATAATATTAGTACAAAGTTTTAGATTTATTTTTTTATCGAGCATCAAAAATTTTGATTATATTTTTTAAAAAATATTTTATACAATATGAAAAAAAAATCAAAGGCTTAAAAATCTTAAAAATTGTTAAAACATAAACGAATTTATTATTTTGTTTTAATTTGGTAATTTCCGTTTTGAAAAATATTTTAGTCAATTTTTTTTTACTTTTAAGGTTAAATTTAATTGTTTTTAAAGCTGATTTTTAGAACTAAAAAACCCTTTTTAGTGCTATTTTAAGTGGATGTCCTATTTTGAGACATGAGTCGGTATCTTCACTTTCGATCCCTTTTTTAATCCTATGTAACATTTTACGGCAATTTAAGTTTGTATGTACAAGTTTTAATTATTAGAAATAACATTTCCTTCAATATCGACTTTTTTAAAATTAGTATTTTTTTTGCTAATTTTAGCAAATCGGTTTTCAAAAATTTGTAAAATGATTTCTGAAATTAGCAACGAAAATTTGTAAATATTCTGTAAAAATTCTCTAATTTGTAAAATGTTAATAGCAAAAAGATTTGCTAAATAATAATTTTTTTACTAAAAATCAGTACGAAAATAGTAAAGTGGGATTGAAAACCGTTTACAAATTTTTCTACTAACTTTTTTTTCTTATGATATTATTATACATGCTCATATATTATTCATGTATGCTCGTATATGATCATATACGTCCATATACCCTCAAATTTCGGATCCGAAGATATATGATCATATATGAGATCATGTATGGTCATATATTGAACAATGTATGGACGTATATGACCATGTATGCCCATGTTTGATCATGTATGCTCATATATATTTCATATATATGACCATGTATGCTCATATATATTTCGATTTTTAGATGGGTAATATATTTTTTAAGTTTTCTTCTTTTAAATATGTTTTTTGATTTAGAAAATTGTTCCTTCTTCTGAAGAACAATATTTTGATTCTCTCATAAATTTCTTTTCTTTTTTCATTTGCAAATTTTTAAAAATTTCAATTGTTTGTAAAATGTGTTTTTTTAGCATTTTTAATATCTTCGGGACTTAGCATTAACTTAAATCTTCTTTCTCGATATATAGTGCTGCAATCAAAAGTGGATTATTAACAAAGTGGTTTTGTCTTTTTATAATATTTAAATATAATTCTTTTAAAAATGTCTTTGTTTTGTTATCTTTTGTTAGCTCTAATTTAAAACTAAGCCAGACTTTATAAAAATCACCTAAAGTCATCTGTTCCTGTTGTAGTGTCAGCGTTAATTTTTTCACAAGTGCAAAAACTTCTACGAATTCTTTACAAATATTCCAAATATTATCATTTATAGTTAATGTAGCATTCAGTAATTCTGAACAAAAACTTCTGTATTCCAATAAGGATTGAACAATGTCATAACTGGAATTCCATCTACTTTGGCTAGCATTTTTCAAGTTTAGCTTTTTAGTTAAAGAAGAAATTTTTGGTGTTCGCAATTTTTGCAAATAGCTCTGCATTGATCCAGTATTTGCTTAATAGAAGGACTAGATACAAACTCAGACTGAAGGACTAGATGCAAATTGAAATGCAAGAAATGTTTTGCCATGAACAGCAAGACAATTTTTTTATATTTTTGAGCCCGAACCTCGTTAAATTTTTGGGTTCAGCGGGTTCGGGTTCAAAGTTTTTATAAATGGCGAACCTAAGCCCGTTTGGGTATACGAAAAACAAAATGAACATTATTTTACAAAAATTGCCAGCTTTAAAAAAAATTTAGAAAATATATTTTAGGCCCCCCGAAACAAAATCCTGGGCACGCCAGTGCCTTTATAGCTATACACATTATTTGGAAATGCGTGTTCGTTCACATTTATAAGCTTTTTACACTGAACAACATCTTTGTGAAACGCATGGAGGATGTTGAAAACGTGAAACATGAATTAACATTGGCAACATCTTTCATCTGTAATTTATTCAGCTTTCAAAAAAATAAAAGAAAAAGACGCATAATTTTTGTTAAAAATAAAAAAATATTAAAAAATGGATTTAGAAAAAGCATTTATCATTGGAGTAGTTGTTGCTTTGCCAGAACAAACCCGATTTTTAATGCAGTACATCAAAATATTGAAGGCCATTTGTTTTGTTTATTTTCTGCAATATCAGTTTGCTAGTGATGGCACAAAGAAAATCGATTTTTTGCCATTTTTTAGTAACTAAATGAGAAAGGATCATCTTTTGCAGATGTAGAAAGATGTAGAATTTTAGGCCTTCATAATTCTTATGGGAAAATGTTAACATCTTTGCAAATTGATGAAAGATGTAAGATGTAGGTCAGTGGAAAAAGCCTATTACGAACAAACAAAAAAATATAATAGAAAAGGATTAAAAAAGAATCTTAAAATTTACATGAAAGTTTATTGGTATTGTTGTTGACTAATGAGTATGTACGTAGGTATGTGTGTGTGTGTGTATGATAGGCTGTTGAAATTTTCATGGATGATCAGTATGTAAAATTTAATTTGTATTGCATGTACCTACAATAATAAAATTCATAAAAAAAAGTTATCAACAACTTTAATAGGGCCTGTTCGGAAATGCAAATGGGCAGGGGTGATTAGTTTGTGATGCTGATGCGAATCAGCTGATGCTGAGCTTAGTTTCTTGCGCAGTTTGTATACAATTCCGAACGCATGAGCATTAAAATGGAAAAGTTTATCATAAATTTGTTTTGTGAGTTGGATGAAAGTAAAATTGATTGTAAATTGAGCAATTTACAAAAAAAAACTATTTTTAAAGTACAAAAAAATAAATTTATTGTTGAAAAATATATGGACCTCCTCCATGTCAAATCGAACACTAATTAATAATTTATTAAATTTGGGTTCAGCCTCGATCCTAAAAAGTACAAAAACAAAAATAAATTGAAGAAAAACATTAAATAAATAGCAAATTTTGTACTTACTCTTGAATTGCATTAGCCATTTTTGTGATGCGTGTTTGACATATGTTTGCGCATCATCTGCTTTAGTGATGCTTTTTCGAACATCTGACATTTGCAGTGATGCCAACTTTTGCTTTTACGAACGCGATGCGCATCAGATGCAGCGCAGCGATGCATTTCCGAACAGGCCCATACTCTTTTCATCATACAGTTGTGGCTACCGAATTTCTTGCCAATAGAATTCTTGTGGTTACGGCAACTATCTTCATAATAAATTATGTTTTTAGGGTGTGTGTTAAATGGTAGCAAAGTATTGACAGTTTTGAGGGGAATAAAATTTCACTAGCCCATAGGGCTAGTAGAATTTTTGACATAAGAATATAAATTTTTAAAGTTTTAAAATTTGAAAGGAAAGTGAAAATAAAACAAATAAATAAATTCGATTCTTTTTCACACATAAGAATTTAAAACTTTTTCAACATAGAAAAAAGTGGCATGGTAACCACTTTGCTACTGTTTGACACACACCCTTAGTTGGGAAACCCAATATTCAGTTATTGAATTTAATATTTATATTCCACATATACATATGTTATATTATTGGGTTTACTGCATTACAACTAATTTTAATTTTCTTTGATTTTTTTTTATATTTAAACATTTGAATATTTTAAATTAAAAAAAAATTTCTTGGATTTGAACACGGAAATTCGGATAGGTTACCTCTCTACCGACTATACCACAAACACTTATAAATTTTAATGTCTAATTTTGAATTTGTATTTGCAATTTTTTAATTTAAATTGTGTTTTTCTATTTTGGATTTTATACCCTCCACCATATAAGGTGAGGGTTTTTTATTCCGTTTGTAACATGTCGAAATATAGGTCTAAGACCCAATAAAGTATTCCTGATCCTTATGAGATTTCAAGTTGATCTGTCTGTCTGTCTATCAGTCAGTCTGTCTGTCTGTCTGTCTGTCTGTCTGTCTGTCTGTCTGTCTGTCTATCTGTCTGTCTGTCTGTCTGTATGTATGTATGTATGTATGTCTGTCTGTCTGTGTGTCTGACTGTCTGTCTGTTTGTCCGTCTGCCGGTCTGTCTGTCTATCAGTCTGTCTGTCTGTCTGTCTGTCTGTCTGTCTGTGTGTCTGTCTGTCTGTCTGTCTGTCTGTCTGTCTGTCTGTCTGTCTGTCTGTCTGTCCGTCTGTTTGTCTGTCTGTCTGTCTGTTTGTCTGTCAGTCTGTCTGTCTGTATGTCTGTCTGTCTGTCTGTCTGTCTGTCTGTCTGTCTGTCTGTCTGTCTGTCTGTCTGTCTGTCTGTCTGTCTGTCTGTCTGTCTGTCTGTCTGTCTGTCTGTCTATCAGTCATATCCTTTTTTTTTGATTTGTAATAATTCATTGATTGTTGTCAGCATTTTGTAGTTTCATAACTATTATATGTATTTTTTTCATAGTCAGATTTTTTTTACTGCAGTATAGTTACAGCCAATCATGTTATAAATAAGAATAATGATGCTAGCAAACATATAATAATAATGCAATAATGCTAGCAAACATATTGATGGTTAGAACCTATTTATAAACCAATAACTTGATTGTGACAACTATACCCGAATGCAGCAGGCATAATATAGATAATGTTGCAATTATGTTTTTTTCTCTGTGTGTACAGACATTAGAGCCAATGCAGAAAGTCTAACTATGTCCATTGAATTTCTTAAGAACGTTTTGAATATTTTTACATATGTTGTAAAGCTTCTTCTTAAACGTCACCTACTTGGTACAATATCTTTTACCACATTTTTATGACTGGAAAATCTATTTGTTATACTTGACATTTCAAGAATCAATTTGATTTTTGTTGATTCTTTTCATAGAATCAATCAAATTGATTATATTTAAACAAATCAAGGGAACCAAAACTGGTTCGCGAACAGAATCACAAAAGAAATTTTTCATTTAAATCAAATTATTTAAATATCAAATCATAGATTCATAAAGTTAATAATATGAAATAAAATAAATTATCTTTTTTCAAGCTCTGCATTGAAAGCAATACGTCATTAATTTAGCAGAAAGAGCTTCCGATTATCGATCTGAAAAAAATTTAATTTTTTATCAATAAATTTCCAAATACCCAATTTGAAGCGAAATCTCCTGATGTGTACAAACTCTTATGCGTACAATGCTGCGTAGACTATGGTGTTTTGTAAACAATGTGTGTGGGTCTCTCACTTAAAAAAATTTAAGTTATGACTCGTAGTATTAAAAATTATTTTTAATAAACATTTTTTTTTTGTTTTTCGGATAACTGTAATAAAAAAGCATGTTAGGCGTTTTTTATTTCTTTTTGTTATAACATATGTTGTCATTTTTTTATCAAAGAGGGTAATACCTTAGTTAGCGCATCTTCACTATTTGTCCTTTTCATTACGAGATATTTTGGGTCTGGAGTTATAATCGATAATATTCTACTTTTATCAATTAATATTTGTAGGTTTTAGAAAAACAAAATTTTTACAAAAAAATGTTACAAAAAATTAAGTACATACTATTTTATCACAATTGTGTTTTTGTTTAAATCAATTTTCAGTTATATCAGTTCCGCTAGCTCCAACGGAAATTCCTCAAGATGATGAAGATGATGACTGGGATGATGATGATGAATCCTCAGAAGCTGACGACGACGGACGAGTATATAAAAATCCACGCAATTCTCCATCATCCGATTGCCCTCGGGATGAAGAACAAGCAACATTACTTGGCCAGAAATGCTTGAGAAAATGTTCTTCTGACGAAGACTGCAAAAGTAAGAAGAAAAAGTGCTTGTGTGATGGTGTATGTGGTATGTCCTGTATAAAGCCCGGTAATTATTGGATTATATAAACTTGGTGGATTAGTTTTGAGACTAATTTAATATTTCTGCACTCAGATCGAGAATGTCCGGAGCTTGCCCAACCATCATTGGGTCAGGTAACGGTAGGAGGTCGACACTTTGGGGCTAGAGCCTCCTATTCATGCCCACATGGGTATCATGTGGTGGGTTTACAAAGTCGTTTATGTCAAGCTGATGGAAACTGGGCTGGTGCTGAACCAGCCTGTAAACAAAACAGTATGGATGGACGAAATATTATATTATTCATGATACAAAGCATAGCTATGTATTAACGTTGTATTATATTTTCAGTTTATTGCCTAAAACCACCCCAAATTGAACATGCTCGCAACTCGGCACTTCCAGAACAAGAAACGTTTGATTTGGATTCCACTGTGCAATATCATTGTCATACTGGTTACGTTACAAATGGATTTCCACGTGCCAAATGTTTAGCTATTGATGGTCAAGCTAGTTGGTATGGACCTGATATACAGTGTGAACGTAAGCTTCTTAATATACTTTGTCCCAGACTGATGTGCTAAAAATTGGTTTGTTTTTAGCTCGTTCTTGTGGACAACCTCCGGATCCTGCTAATGGCTGGCACTCAGGTGAATGCTATACCTATGGTTGCAAGATAACCTACAATTGTGGCACCGGTTATGAATTGGTTGGAAAGCATGAACGCACTTGTCAATCTGATGGTTCTTGGACGCCAAAGGAATTGCCAACATGTGTCTGTAAGTAATTTTACACATGCACATTAGGGTTATAACTTTTTTGCATCATTTTACCTATCACCATGTGATGGTGAACGATAAGGGCAATTTCTAAATATTCTATGATATATATTTTTTCACGTTTTCATCATAAAAATTGAAGAAGTGGACCAAAATTAGTGCACAAAATGTTTAAAAAAATTTTTTACGTATGTGTTTCTCATTCTGGAAATTTTGATGTCCATATCGCGAAATATCTCTATAATATATATATATTTTTTTTACCAAAATGCACAAAATCCATTAAATTTAAAAGCTTGTATCTAAAATATCCTCAATAATCTTACAAGTTTTATGCGGATAATATTTCGAAAAACCCGAAAAAGTAATATCATGTTTCTTACTCCCCTGTTTTTATAAGGCAAACGGAATAACTCTGCCAGAGGAATTGTGTGAATTTTGTTATTGTAACAAGATCAAAACAAAAAATAAAAACAGGGGTTAATATTTTTTATTAACGAACTGTAAAGTAAAATTTGAAATTTGCATAAAAACAATAAAATTTATAACCCTAATGTTTATATTATTGTATCAACATCACATCTGAATCTTATTCTGTAACTTATTGCTCATGCTGTTAATATCTGTTAAGATAACATTTGACAGATGTTAACACAACGAACAACAGTTATTGAAAAAGTGACAATAGAGTCAAAATATTTACACCTGTTTGCATTAGGATGACAGCATTTTGTATTTTTTTTTGGAGATTCGAAGACTGCTGGGCAGAGTTTGCTGACTCAGGGTCCAAAATATATATTGTGTAAATGTGGACCTAGTCGGACAACGTTAACCCGTATAAATAACAAATATTTTTTTATATTATGCTATAACCAGAGCAGCGCTAAAAACTCATGCACTAAAAACTCAAAAATATGCGCTTAAAATATGCAGTAAAAATCCAAAAATAAACACAAAAAAAATTAAGGAAATATATACAAAAAAATTTCTCAATTTTAAAAGTGAGATATTTTACTCGAGAAAAATGGTTCTTAAATTAAATACAATAGAAATTTCTCAGAAGATGACATGAATTTTCCCTTTTTAGTTAAGTACTGTGTAAAGGTTTATAAATTTGTATTTTGATTATTTTTACTTAAATCTTAATTTTACTCTAAAAAATAAATTCAAAAGTTGCAGTTAATATATGCAACAACAATTTGAAGTAATTTTCTTGCAAATACTTTGATTCGAAGAAGCATTTGGTAAATATCCTTTTTGGGGTACAGCATTTGAAAGAAAATCGATGCCTTCGTTATAACTACTGTTGCCAATTCAGCCATTTTATGGCTAGATTTAGCCATTTTTGAACACAATTAGCTAGAAAAATGTGGATTTGGCCATGAGCCATCATTTCAGGCATTCTTTGAAAATTTTTGGCCATTTTTAAATTTTTATACCAAATATAGTTTTTGAGCAAGAATATCCGCATTTTCACATTTTGTAAATCTGTTAAACAAAATTTATACAAACGTTTGTCTTGTTTTATAAGATGATGTAAAACAAATTTCTATTGTTTGAAACAGTTTTTTTCTAATTCCGACAAAATCTACAATTTTTGTTTATTTGCGATAAATATATCAGGATTTAATTGTAAAATATACTAAAATATAATTTCAGTCAAACCTTCCAATAATGGGCATCGGAAAAAATATAAGTACTGCAGTTAATGAATAAATATTAAAAGGATAAAAAATTATATTTTATTAAAATATTAAAATGTTTATATCAATTTCAGTGTGAACTAACCAATAAGTTGGAGATACTGGCATCAATTTAAAAATTTCACTCACAAATTAATCAAATTTAAAAATTATTTCTGTGTACTTCAAAAAACTACGTAAGTCGACACGAAAATGTTCAGTAAAATTTTTCAATATTTCTGTCAGTTTTTTTATGAAATTTTCATAAAAAAATTCAATTTGTTGTAATTGAGAGGGAAAAATCCTTCAAATTCTTTCCACATCCAAAAAAGTTTTCACCTCAAAAAATTATAATTTTACTTCAAAAGTTTTTTACATTATTTGTAACAAAAACAATAGAGAACATTTTTTTATGATATTGGTGAAGGGTATTCAAAGATTCGGCACAGCCGACTTTAAGCCTTTTTTATACTTGTTTAAATTTTTCTTTTGTCTCTGGTGTGTAGTGATGGGTCCATATTTCATCAACAGTTAAGAAACGACGCCTTAATTCTATACTAATTCGTTAGATCAATCAAAACAAGCTTGAGGAATTTTCATTCGCATTCAGAAAGCTTTTTCATCTATACTTTTTGCTGCAAAATAAATTTCACGCACTTTTAACCGTCGATCATCAAATACCATAACATGTACTTTATCTATGATTTCTGTTGTTGTTGCACTTTTCGGACATCCACTTAGGGGTTCATCTTCAATGCTTGTACGGCCACGTTTATCAGCAACCCAATTCTTAACTGTTTCATATAAAGGAGCACATTATTATTATTGAATTTCCACAAACGGAGATCTTAGAACAATTGTAATTGTGTTTATTGAACGATTTCAAATTACAAAGAAAAAAGTAAACTAAATGATTTAATGTAAAAAATAAAAACTAAATTTTCAAAGAACAGTTTTTTTATTTATCAAAGTACAAAGCAATAAAGTTGATTTCCAACACGCCTCCTCAATTACAGTCGCTTTTAGATATCATGCCGATTCCCTGAATACAGAACTGATTCTTTACCTTTGGTTAATGGTTTTGTAAGTACATCGGCAATCATTTGATCTGTTGGCAAGTACTTGATTTTTACCACGCCATTTTCAATAGTATCATGTATGAAGTGGTAACGATAATGAATATGTTTTGTTCTAAGATGTTGCCGATTCAGTTAAAGCAATATATTCAGATTCACTTTGTTTATATGATTTCTATAAGAATTGGTAAAACAAAATCCAGATTAAAATTTACGATCATTAGTATTATGAGCCCAATTTGCATCTACGAAACCAACTAAAGGCTTAGAACTTTTCCTATACGCAAGCACACAATCCTTTGTTTCTTTCAAATATATAATAATAGCATTCCAGTGTTGTTTTGAGAAAATTGCGATAACTTGTTAACGCTGCAACAAATATCGGTTTGCTGAATATCACCAGGTGTAGTAAAGAACCAATAATTTCTTGGAACTTAGTCATATCTACTTTCTCCCCTTCTCCTGGATTTGTTGTTTCTTTTTCACGTTTTTGCACTTGATAAATCATATTTCGCAAACAAGTTTTCAATATAGCGTGTTTGCTTTATAGACAATAATCCTAGCGTTTGATTAATTTCAAGTCCTATGCCACGAATTTCAAAATTGTTTGTCTTATAACTTTCTCACTATTGCAGGCGACAATAATATCATCTACGTATAATGCTACTACTAAACTATATTGTACAGTTTTTATAGAATAAGTACATTGTACGACCAATATCTATTTTTCTATATCACTGACGACCAGCCTGTTTCAACCCATATATAGACTTTTTTAATCTACAAAACTACAAATTGGTCGCCTTCTCAAACCTTCGGGTTGTGTCATGAAAATGTCTTCATATAAGTCACCATTTAAAAAAGCTGTAGAAATATCTAACTGCCGCAATTTCAGATCTTTGTCAACAGCAAGTGAATATACTAATCCCAATGAAGATTGTCGAACTACAGGAGCAAAAGTATCAACGTAATCAATACAATATTCTTGAAGATAACTCTTCATTACTAAACGCGCTTTTCGTTTCTCCACTTTGCTATCTGGTGTAAATTTTGTTTTAAATATTCATTGCAGTTCTACCCTCTGGGAAGTCTACCAACTCCCACGCATTAATCCTCATTAAGGATTTATACTCTTGTTCAGCTGTACATTTCCATTCCTCCTACTTGATTTAAGCGTTTCTATATAAATTTTGGAATCTTGTGTTACATCACGGAATACAATAGTATTAGCTTCTTCTCCAATTTTAAATAATGACGATGATCTTTAACGTTCCTGAATTGAAGGTTGAGAAGCTACATTATCGTTGCTGCATGACGGTTCTGGTTCAAAAAACTGCACTTGTTTTTAATCAACTTGTTCTAATAGATTTCAACTGTTGGATTCAAATTGATTCAATTAATTTTGATCTGATTCTAGTAGTTGTAATTGATTTTGACTATTTAATTCTGTTACATCTAGCTGATTTTTATTTGTATTTTCTAGACCCAAATAAATTCATGGAATACATTTTCAGGTTCTATACGTTCTGTATTGTTATTGCTGATTTTGAAAAATCCTTTTTCCTCATGTTCAATGTCAATGTCTTTAATGTCAAAATCATCCTCAATGAAACTAACATCACGGCTTTTAATAATATCATTAGTACCACGTTTCCATAAACGATCTGTTAACTCAGCTACATTATCTGATCTGATAGATTTGTTCTTACCAACTCAACTTACACCTTATATTCCTTAAATATTCTTAATATTCAGTATTTTTTCTCAAAAACCGAACGGACTCTTTTAGTGTAAACATCAACACCCATTGACTCCACTCGCATTGGACCACACAGGTCCGTGTGTATTAACTACAATATCTTAGAATAAAACTTTTAATTTTTTTTGTAAAAACTTGTCTTCTTTGCTTAATACGGATGCAACTTATGCATTGTATATTTGACATTTAATGTTTGGGAAACCGTGAACCATATTTTCCGTGCTCAGCTTTCCAAGACCTACAGGGTTCAAATGCCCGTACTGTCGATGCCACACCTCAAATTCCTTTTGATTCTTTTGCGAAACACGCGCAGCCATAGCATTATTTCTTCGAAAATATCCAACACAGCAAATAACACCTTACTTCTCAGATGATATCATCATATTACCTTTCTTGTACACAATAGCCTCGTCAGAAAATATTTCCACCTTACAGCCATTATCTGTATCTTTTCCTCTAGAAAACAGATTACTTTTCAAATCAGGGATGTAAAAAGTTTTTAAAAGATTAACTGTACTAATATGTCACATTTATCTGACGAGTACCAACTCCTCTGTCCTCCAAATCTCGCCTGCTATTTGAACTGTCCCTCTAAAAACTTCACCGATTTCTATGAATTATGATTTTAAATATCGCATGTGGGAAGACGCTCCATTATCAAGAATCCAAATGCTACTATTCTCTGACGAACTTAAACAACTACTATGTAACTTCTCTAGTTGATGCTTCATAACCACAATGTAATGAATTACTATCTGTTTTAACATAGGCTTCATTTGCTTTATTTAATGTAGTTTTACAATTTTTGGCCATGTGGCTTTTCTTTTTACAATTTTAAAATGCCATACCTTGATCATCCTTGTTGTCAGTGCAATAGCCTTTCAACTTTATGTTAACTTTTTTAAACTTGTTCACCTTAAACACTTTTTTTTGAGCGAATATTTCATCTTCATCGGGCTTGTTACCAATTTCTAGTACTCTTAAGTGTACAGTATTGAGAGTTGGAAACACACTGGCACTGTCAAATGCTGCCTTTATTGCTTGATATTTGACAGGCAAACTATCTAACAACACTACCGTCAAAAAATCTTCATCAATATCAGCTATCATTTTATGAAATTGAGAGACTGCTACATCAAATTCTACCAAATATTGCGAAATATTCTGATTTTTAGCTATCTTCAAATTTAATAATTTGCGATACAATTCCGCCTTCTTTCTGTTTGAATTTCGATTGTAAGTATCTTTAAGATACGTCCATATCTAGTGAGATATTTAAAAATATTTAACCATACGTACTAAATCCGGTTCGAGAGCAATAATTATCTCGGCTCGGGCATCTTGATCTATGTCATCTTATTCACGTTTTTTGTTTACGGATTCTTGATGTAGCTTCTCCTCAGCTTTGGTATCATTTTCCTCGAATGTGACCGTTTCAAAATCGCCTCCATTTGGGGCAACCACGAGGACAAATTGTTTCCATTCAGTAAGGGTATTCTTCCTGATACGAGTACCACCGCCATTTTACTTATATTAGCGTTCCTGTAAGATCACACAGAATTAATTATTTTTAACGCGAGGTTTTGGTCTGGACCCATAACCTATTGAATTTCGACAAACGGTGATCTTAGAACAATTATAATTGTGTTTGTTGAACGATTTCAAATTACAAAGTGAAATATTTTATCTAATGGGTGTGTGTGAAACAGTAGCAAAGTGGCATGGTAAAAAATATTTGTTCTATAGTGAAAAAGTTTTAAATTTTTATGTCTGAAAAAGAATCGAATTTATTTATTTGTTTCATTTTATTTATTTTTGTTTCGATTTAGAAGCTTTCAAATTCAAAAATATTAGGCATGTTTTCTTTGTACACTTAAGCTAGCAAGTTATTTCGTTTATATGGAGAATTAAGCGAGTTAAGAACTAGTCGCTTAGTACTCGCTTAATTCTCTATATAAATGAAATAACTTGCTAGCTTATGTGTACAAAGAAAACATGCCTATTGTCTAATCATTAACTTTCAACATAGATTATGTTGTAGATTTAATATTAATTAGGACATATAAGCTTTGTTATTGGATACTTTAAGAATTAAAGTTCTTAACAAAAACTGTTAAAAAATAGAGGATATATATAAATTGTTAAATTTCGTGGATGTTAGTCTAATTGTGTGTTGCTTTTGGGTTTGTAAATTTGTTTCCAAACACTCAATATAAAATAGACAATCATCAAAAAGCACTGACCCAAGAGGGGAGCGGGGATATTGAGGAGAGTTGTGTTGCGGCAACCGAAAATACTAAGTATTCTATCCTGCTGGCTCGGTGGAATTTTTTAATTTTTATACCCTCCACCATATATGGTGAGGGTATATATCAGTTTGTCATTCCGTTTGTAATATGTCGAAATATTGGTTTAAGACCCCATAAAGTATATATATTCGTGATCCTTATGCAATTTTTAGTCGATTTAGCGATGTCCGTCTGTCTGTTGAAATCACGATCACGACGCGAAGACGCAAGCGGGGGTGCCTATTTTTACCCAGATTATTGAACATCCTCTCGAGCAGTTTGGTATTTAAAATGAGCAAAATCGGTCAAGCGGTTCAAAAGTTATGAGTGAAAATGTGAAGGTACCTCTAAATTTTCCATACAAATTTGTACAATTTTTCTGTATCTATTTTTTTTCTGTTAAGTAAGTAAAAATGTTATTAAGTCTTCTTATTGTTCGATTACATTTATTGTCTTACATACTATGATAACTAAGTTAACGTAAAAATGAACAATGTTAAAGTCGCTAACAGAGCAGACCTCTGTAAATAACATTGCTAAAACTAAATAACAAAAGTTCGTTACATAAATTGACAAAACATATTCATATTACAGTTCATGCAAAATTTAGTATATACGTATATCATCTTCATCCCCTTTGGTGGAGGGTATTCAAAGATTCGGCACAGCCGAATTTAGCCCTTTTTTACTTGTTTTTCTCTATAATTTACTAATAAAATTTTTATGTTTCTTTGCAATAAAGCAATTTATAAAAAAAAGAATATGATTATGTGATCTAAAATCCTATTAATAGTATTAATTTAATAAAATAAATTGTAACAAATTATGAGAAAAACCAAAAAAATTTAATATAAGCTCGGCGATGTGCAAGTTTGTGCCGTTATTCTGCCGATGCTTTGTACTTATTGCTAAGATTCTTTCTCTAATATGGATGGAATACAAATTATTTCTCAAATATTAATTTTTATGCTATGTATGATTTCAATGAATTGATCAGTTTTAAGAGTCATTATTATATGTAAGATTGTAATGCATCACGTACTGGTAATGAGCTTCCTCAAAGATCGCTCTATACGTGTTGTAATAGACGGGATCTCATCCGACGAGTTTCAGCTATATTCAGAGGTACCGTTCTTTCTACTTCTCTCTTTCTTGTCTTTCTTAAATTTCAACACTATCTACTCTTTTGTTGATGACAGTAATATTTGTCATTCATTTTCCTTCGATCGCAAGCCAAGCTTCTTAGAGGTCGGGGTCAGAAGGCCAATCATGAATGATACACTTAATCGGAACCTCTCGTTAGTTTCAGAGTGGGGTTGTACAAATAGGGTGGATTTTAATGCCCATAAGACCCAATGTTGTATGATGACTCATAGGGTTGTGGAGTCTCCAGCGTCATCTGTCCAATTGGAGGGTATCGAATTCAGTGTGACATCCGTTGGAATAAACACATTTTTTGAAGTGTCGAAAGAAGGATTCAAATGTTTAGGATTTTTAAAACGGTGCAAGAAGTACTTCACGCCATCCCATCTCCTTACTATCTATACCACCTATATCCGGCCAAAATTGGAGTATAACTTGCATATATGTGCGGAATATTCGCTTATCGATTGTCCAGTTCATAAGTCGCACTAGTCGTATGTGGAATAAACCATGATATTTGTATTATTGGGTTTTCAAAATGCTAATTTGTTTTTGAAGAAGTTTTACTCTGGAACTTTGTACACCAACATCACATAATTGATTAAATAAATCACATAATTCAATAGGTTCATCTATCTGCATTTAATATACAACTGTTGTTTTTTTATTTCTTTATTATTTTCCATCTCATACAGTCTTTTTATACGTTCCTTAGCATTTCATTTCGTATTGTCATGAAATTGTTTTCTCATCAATGTTTTACCATTTTCAATTTCCTGTTTTTTTGGACAGAAATTCTGTAAATCGAAGCTACCTCTGTTTTCCGGGATTTTTCTTGTTTACATCTTGTGTATATTTCTTTGTGAGGCGCCATTAATATTATTGTGGAATGAATATACGAGTGGAAATCCTTGCAGCTGCAATATTGCACTGGAAAATTTTATTATAGGTTTCAATGTTTGTTCACAGTAAATCAAGTTTATCTTTATCAAAAACGAAACGAAATTTTTGCGGAACTAAATTTAAAAACGAAGTTTTATTTACATATCTGCTTTCTATATGATTAAATATTTTATTTAACGTTTCCTTAAAGTCATTATGATCCAGCAACAATGGATTCATTACTACTGGTATGTTTAAGTGGTTCAATACACACTCCAAATTGTTGCAGAAAATCTTTATCTGTAATATAATCGCTAAAAATGTCTATTCAGTGTACGCCTCAGGATATCTGTTAGTGAACTCAAGTAAAATATCTTTTAATTGTAATATTTGCAATGCTAAATCGGATATAAACATAAATCTGTGACCTGCCAATATCCAACATTCTTAGCATGGGAAATTTCTTTTTCGGTTTGAAAATATCTGAAATCTGTTCCTATAGGATGAAATGCAGCATTTCTCAAATGTTGTGTGCATATATGCCGAAAGAATGGATATGATTGAAAAATAATATTAGTAATACTTGGAGGTAATTTTTATAATAGCTAAATCATGATTTTATAAATTTGTTGGGAATAGCAAAAAATGGAAAAACTTTGCTCGTTTGTTTTATAAATGCCACAAAAACGGCTTAAGTTTTTTTTTACGAATTTCTGCATATTCGTTTTTGCCATAAATATCTAAAATTTTGATATTCCGCTTTACGATTCAAGTTTCCGAGTTATATGAAAAAAATATTAAAATAACTCTAATTTTGGCATTTTCCCTTTTATAATTTTTCACAATTTGTTGCCAAGCCAAATATTCTATCGTCAAGCAGAATATGAAAATTGTAAATATAGGGTGGTTAAATTTTAAGAGCCGATGTTGATTTTTAATAAAACACAAATTATTTAGGAAATTATTGTCATTTCTTTTTATTATGATAACATAATATCGGCCCATGGCCGCCACGACCTCGGCGGCATACCTCCATCCAATGGTCCAAATTTTCGATGACGCTGAGGCATAATTGAGGTTCTATGCCGTTAATGTGCCGAATTATCTCATCCTTTAGCTCTTATCGACGTACACCTTTTCTTTCAAATAACCCCAAATCAAATCACATTATCTTGGCGGCCAATTGACATCGCTACCACGTGAGATAACACGGCCATTAAATTTGTCGCTCAAAAAAGCCATTGTTTCGTTAGCTGTGTGGCAAGTGGCACCGTCCTGTTGAAACCACATATCGTGCACATCCATATCCTTAATTTCTGGCTTCAAGAATTCCGTTATGATCTCGCGATAGCGAACACCTAGGGCGAGTAGAGGTTGCCAGCTACTCTTCCACACTATCGCGAACAACAGCAATGTTTTCCGCAGAACGAACTTGGCGAGCATGCACAGGTGTTTTCTCATTTCCTACAGACCCGATTTGCACAAATATGTGCACAATCATCTCGATTGTGAACACATTTGGTCGATTATGCTGACCAAAAAAATCACAAAGTGCATTTTGATTTGAACGCCCATTTTCATAATAAGCCCGAATAACTTTAACGCGTTGCTCCATGGTTCAAATTGAGTTAGTCTGAAATTGAGAAATGTCAATGAAATGCTGAAAAAACTTGACGTTTTGGTATATTTCACATTCAACATCGGCCCTTAAATGTCGGAAATTTAGCGCCCAAATGTTATGCCGTTTTTGCGCCATTTTAAATATAAAATATGATATTTTTCATTCTAACGTTATTCGTTCTACAATTTGTTTTCTCTAAGTGTACTGACCAATTTTTAATTTATAATGGACGATAACATGCCCAGGTACCTGCTCTTATCAAAAATAAAAAAGGGCATATTATTAACTATTAAAAAAAATTACAGTACGATGGAAAAAACATCCTGTATTTCACATACCGGGAAAATTTTCTAAACATTATAATAAAAAAATAATTGTTTTTTATTGTTCGAAAAATCTGAATTTTCGAAGGGAGTTATCGTTGTCCGATTTCACCGAAAGTTTCAGCATAGACATTTTAAAGCCAGTCTCACCAAATTCTGCTAGGCAATTCACAGAATTTTACCAAAAATAGTTTTCCATACAAACCGTTGTCACCCTAATATACATACAATACATATTTTTACAATTAAATTTATATACAATAATTGCATTTATTTTACTCTTTTTATGTTTTAAAAGCAAATAGCGATACAAATTCTACTTCCGTCGTAACCAAACAGTAAAAGTCTCCTCTTCCACAGTTAGTATTAAGATATTTGAACGAAGATCCCCACAGTTTCTGTCGTCTCCCTCTGTTTGTTTTTCTGCTCTCTCGGTTTTCTTCTATTACTCAGTTTGTTGAAGCGTTGAGAATGTATCTGCTTAAATTACTAAATATAACCGTTAATTAAATTTACAGTTAAAATTTGTTGTTAAACTGTTATGTGAATAAAATAAAGTTACCGCAAATTATGCAATTGTTGTTTTATTAAATTTTTATTTTTTCCAATTTCATTTGTAAGATACTTGTTGTTTTATTAAAATTTAATTTTTCTAATTCCTTTAAAAAAGCATTTACAAGTCAAAATATTATTAACATAATTGCGGTAACTTTGGGCCACACTCATTTTATTATAATTTATTGGATTATCTTGTCCATCATGAGATCGATTTGGATTTTAACTACCCTGTGTGAAACGGACCAGTTATAGGACACAACACGTGAATGTTATATTGGGACAGAGACTAGTCATCGGACCATAGTGAGGGGGGAGGGGTTTGAATTACGGCTGTCACAAGAATAATGCAAACAAGCAGTCATATAATTAACGCAAATAGAGCACCTGGGGATGTGTCTAAAAATAATCTTTCACTCAATTAATAAAGTAAAAATTTGAAAATATCGACTGGGCGTAATTAGGACTCGAACATACAACGTTGCATAAATATTGGCTGTTATACCAAGGACCCTATAAACCAGGATGAAGACACTACCAAATTTTTAGCCACCCATGATGCCAAATGGTGCGACTACAAAAAAATTCTTAGTCGAGACCACGAAATTATTAGCCGATTTACAGAAAAACTTAGCATCTAGCAAGGGTTGTACCAATTCAAACATGTATACATTCACATCACAATCACTGTACTTGCACTACAAGCCTTGCTAGAGGCTAAGTTTTTCTGTAAATTGGCTAAGAATTTCGTGGTCTCGACTAAGAATTTTTTTGTAGTCGCACCATTTGGCATCATGGGTGGCTAAAACAAGGACCCTTGAAACCAAGATGAACAAACTACAAAATTTTAAGCCACGCATGATACCATTGTGTCATGATGCCAAATTACGAGACTATAAAAAATTCTTAGGGGATTTACAGAAACATTTAGCCTCTAGCAATGGTACAACCACAAGTACAGTGATTGTGTTGTGAATGTATACATGTTTGAATTCTTTTTTCCTAACATTCAACAAACAACAATATTAATTATTATTATAACAAAAAATTTTTAATAATTATAAAAACAAATGTTTATTTGATTTTTTTTTTGCGTAAGACAACAAGCAAAACAATGGTAAACGTGTGTATGAAAGAGACAAAAAACACAAAACATCGGTAAACTTGAGTAACAAGGGATAAACAACACAAACAACAATTTTTTCACCTGCATTAACAAACCCCATTTTAATAAACATTTACATTTTTTTTATAATATTTAATTTTTTATGTAAGTTTCTTAAATATAAATAAATAAATTCGTAATTTTACCATTTTCCATGTAAATCCCAATCGAAAAGGTATTTCAGAATTTTACACTCCAGTTCATGTGAATTGTTGTTTTGTGTTTTTTGTCTCTTTCATACTCACGTTTACCACTGTTTTGTTTGTTGTCTAACGCAAAAAAATCAAATATACATTTGTTTTTATAATTATTAATAATTTGTTTGTTATAATAATAATTAATATTGTTGTTTGTTGAATGTAAGGAAAAAAAATCAAACATGTGTACATTCACAACACAATCACTGTACTTGTGGTTGTGGTTGTACCATTGCTAGAGGTTAAATGTTTCTGTAAATCGCCTAAGAATTTCATGGTGTCGCCTAAGAATTTTTTGTAGTCTCGTCATTTGGCATCATGGCACCATGGCATCATGCGTGACTAAAAATTTCATCCTGGTTTCAAGGGTCCTTGACTAAAAATTTTTAGTTTGTTCATCCTGGTTTATAGGGTCCTTGGTTATACTATTTTGATTTTCTGTTCAAATAACAACAAAAGGAAAACAGCAAAAGGAAGATTACATGACAATAAAAGAAAAAATTTTAAAACACCAACACTACAAAAAACACTTTAAGCCAGTTAAGTGTTATTACTCGGGTAATCAGTCACAGATGGTCATTTAAGGTCGATCATTCCCTCTACTTGTTATAACAAAATGCTTTAACAATAAAAAATTTAAAACAATGAACTGCTTACATTTAAAAAGCATTTAAACGACAAAAGTAAAATTGAGAAAAAAAACTTAAAAATAATATAACAGTGGTCAGCAAACGTGCCCTTTGTTTTTACTAGTGCGGCCTCCGTTGAAGTTAAAAATTCGCATTTTTTAAAATTTTTCTTTAAAAATTTTATTTAAAATTGCAACTGAAAGTTAGAAAAGTGTTTCTAAATTTTAACATTTCAATTCATCAAAAACGATTTCGTAAGCATATTTGTAACATTTCACATGTGCTGTATCTGTGCTGTTTTCACTAGTCACGGAGTATGTTTTTTCAGACCGGTCTCCTTTTCCCCGCTCGCGAGACAGGCCACGGGCAGCCATTTTCAGATCTTTTTAATTACACCAGTCACGAGGTAGGTACTTTCAGACCGGACCACTTTTTCCCACAGGGACCTCTTTTCCCACAGGGTAGTGAATCATTCCAAAGAGAATCGATGTACTCATCGGATGAAGGTCGCTGGATTTGGACGAAATTTGGTTTGTAGATTCTAATAACTATTATATTTGTATTTTCTTAATATATTAGAAAATTCGTCTTATTTTGTTTTTTATCTCTTTTTTACCCGGTTAAAAATAATAACATATGTTTATGTGTGTCTATGTATTCCATACATGAACATTAACGAAAATTAAGGTAATATATACATTTATGATCATGTAGGAACATAAATACTGGCTGGATACAATCCATACATGTCTATATATTTCTGATTTTCATATATTTTTTGCCATTAAAAGAATTATTTTTAATTTTTTTTAGTAAAATTGTTCAGGTTTTTTTATTAAATTTTCTTTTAAATACAAACTATCAACTAAATATATTTATATTTATTTACATTAAAAATTTACCTAATATGTATAAAAAAATCTAGGATTATAATAACCAAATCACGGTTTTGCTTGACGTATTAAAACAAAAATTAAAGTTAATTACTGCAAGTGCCAAACCACAGGGACATACCAGGGAACTGTAGGGCAGACGAGCTTGCAAGACTGGGGACTACCTTACACATTCCACACGATATGGAATCTGTGGGCATGCCTCTGGCCACTTGCAAGTTTCGGCTGCGGGAGAGTGCTTATGGGTTGACAAGAGATAGGTGGGCCTCTGTCCGTGGTTGTATTCGTTCCAGACAGATGTGGCCCCGGCTGGATAGGAAGTGCAAGCAGGCTACCACATCTACCTAATTTAATCTACTGCAAGTCTGTAGTTTCTGGTTATGTATTCTTCTTCAGAACTTTGACTTTACCCAATCATTTCCTTGTGAAAGCTGATTCTAAGAGATAAATTGGCTAAAAATGCAAGATTTGCCGAGAAAGGGAAAATCTTTTTAGTCCTGCATTTTAACGTCAATTAATGGAAGGGTAACGAACTAAGTTTTGGCATCTCCATCGGCGAAACTTTGAACCGTGGACATTCTTTTAATAACGTGAACTATGTTGTTCCTTTTAACTTTCGTCTTAGATTGTAAAAGACATTAATAAACTTATTGTGCAAAACTTACCAAATCTCACGAAATACTAGCATAACTGCGTAGAGCCACACAGAAAAATAAAGTGCCAACCGAATTTAAATGTGTTCGCTGAATATTTTGGGTGTTGCAATCAAAACTCAGTTGTATTAACCGAATTTTGTTGAAACCAATGTTCAGTTGTACCAACCGATTTCATTTGAAAATTTACCAATTTTTTGTCTGTGTGCATGTATCACAATAACACAGTGTAACAAATTCTACCCCTTAACTCAAAAACGAGCGTACCGACCATTGATCCTACACATCAAAAAAAACTAAAGGTAATATTGCCTAAAAGTATAGGCTGATATCACCTATTTTAAAAGGCAGCATAGAGTTTGCTATGTTTTACGGCAATATCACTATAAAAAATAGGTAATTTCTGCTTGATTTTTGTGTTCGAAAAATCAGCTATAATATTTTAACAAATATTAACTGAAAAAATTGGTAATTTTTATTGCAAATAATAAAACTTTTTTATTTAAATAAATGTGAAATTATTTATTTAAAAAAGATAAAAATACATGTAAATTTCACAAAAGATTTAAATTGAAAAAAGAACGATTTCAATTTGCAAATACATGCAACATTAGATTAGCGGGTTTCTATAAAGTGTCAGATTTTTCTTAACAAAAAATACTAAACATTTTAGGAATTTTCTATAAAAAAGTCGTTGGAGTTTGTGGATTTTTTTAAAATAAAATAGGCCTTTGAATCTACACGAAAAAAGTCGTTCAAAACTGGATGAAAAAGTCTACACAATCTGCTGATTTTTGTACAGGAGAGTTTGAAGAATTTTCTATAGACAAAATTCCACAGAATTTGATTTTTTTAATACGAAAAGTACTCAGAACCTGAAGATTTTTTAAAAGAAAAAAGTACTTAGTATATTTTAGGGTTCTTAGTATATGAGGGTTTTCAATAGGAAAATCTGAAAATATTTTCCTACAGAAAAATCCTTTCTGTAGGATAA
This sequence comes from Eustalomyia histrio, assembly GCA_949748255.1. NCBI lineage: Eukaryota > Metazoa > Arthropoda > Insecta > Diptera > Anthomyiidae > Eustalomyia > Eustalomyia histrio. The sequence goes on along the minus strand of OX456526.1, from coordinate 107,785,663 downwards.
AAATCCTCAGATTCTGAGGACCTTTTCCTATTGAAAAAACTCCGTATTCAGGATTTTATAGAATAATCCTCAGTTTCTGACTACTATTTCCTAAAGAAAAACTTTAATAATCAAATGTCCTTTTGCTATTTAAAAACCCTTAGATTCTGAGCAAAGATTCTTAAGACTTCTTTATATAGAAAAATTCTCAGATTTAAAGTACTTTTTCCTATAGATAAACCTTCATAATCTGAAAAAAAACCCTAAGATTCTTAGGACTTTTTCTATGAAAAACCCTCAGATTCTGAAGACTTTCTATAAAAAGATTTCATAAACTCTTTGCTTGAGACTAAAGGGGACTTTTTCGAAAAATTTTTCCTCAGATTCTGAGGACTTTACCGTATAGACATAATCTACATATGAGTCCAAGCTGCAGATAAAACATAAGACTTGCAATTTTCCAAATACATATTCGCACTTGCCATTGACTAACCACTACTAAGGTATTAAAGTTTTTTTTATACCCTTCACCACAGGTGGAAGGGTAAATATAAGTATGTCATTCCGTTTGTAATTTCTACAATATTTATCGTAGACCCTACAAAGTATATATATTCTGGGTCCTTATGAAGAGCGAAGTTGATTTAACGTTGTCCGTCTCTGTGTTTAAATGGGTTTTCCGAAGAACCCAGACATGATAAGGACTTAATTGTTATATATTTCTGTTATATGTGATCCATTTCTGTTTGCTATAGCAAAAAACCAGGACTACCTCTAATTTTTCCCATAAAATCCCTTTGTTTAATATGTATGTAGAGTTTTACGCATAACAAACACATCCATTTGTTGAAATTTTTTTCTTTCACCTCCACCTTTTATACACAAACAACAAACACATACAAAGATTTGTCATTTAAATAAAAACCAAACTAATCTCTATTGAACGAAAACTTTTTATATATGTACCTCTATTAACGATGATTTTGTGTGAGCTTCAATAGCTCAGTTGTCTAGACGCTATGTCACAAATACTTTTTTTTCTCTTAGGCGCGTGTTCGATTCCCCGTCTATTCAACTTTTTTTTTTGTAAAATTTTTTTATATTTTCTTAAGACTTTTTTTTTTGTTTTTTTTTTTTAACATTAAATACTTAATTGAAATAAAATTTTAAATTAATTATAAAATAATTAATAAATAGGCTAAAAACATCAAAATTTTTATAAAAACCCTCTGATACAAAAACCATTCTATTTCTCATATATTATTTTAGAGTTGTAATATGACCTATGGATACGTGTCTTATGTAGCAAAAGATCGAAATTCTTTAGTATAACATATTTGCTAAAAAAAACTCGGAAATATCGGTCCAGATACAAAAAAGATATGCCCAAAACATATTTTTTTTAAATACCTATTTTCTGGAACCATAAATCTTCCCCAGTCCAAGTTTTATCACCAAACTAAATGGTTAATTTCTTCTTAAAGGTGTCCGTATATAAATCGGCATAGCCGAATTTTATCAGAGGGTTTTTATACAAATTGTGATATTTTTGCCTATTTATGGATTATTTAATTTTTAATATAAAATTTTATTTAAATTATTTATTAAATGCTAAAAAAAAAAAAAAAAATAAACAAAAAAAAAGTCTTAAGAAAATAAAAAAATAATGTACAACAAAAAGTTGAATTCTGTCTTGTGTAGGAATCGAACCCACGTTCTTAGAGAAAAAAAAAGTATTTGTGACATAGCGTTTAGACAACTGAGCTATTAAGGTCATATGGAATCATCGTTAATAGAATTAAATAAACAGTTTTCGTTCAATAGGGATTTGTTTGGTTTTTATTTAAATGACAAATCTTTGTATGTGTTTGTTGCTTGTGTATAAAAGGTGAAGAGGTGAAAGAAAAGAAGTTCAGCAAATCGTTAAAAGAAATCACTAGAACTGCATGTGTTTTATTTCTACAAAAACGTTTGATTTAGCTGCCAAATTTGCATTTGGGACTTTATTTTGCTTTTATATTCAAAAATAATTTTAATTTCTTTAGCTTAATTTTAAAAATTTGAAGGAAAATAGCTTATAAATTATTTTTTATAAATTATTATAAGTTATTACCTAAAATAGTTGCTTTCAAAGGGGAATTATGCATAAAATTTTCTTAATATATGAGAAATAAATTGGTTTAAAAATCTTTTTATAAATTCATTTAAATCGGAGCAAAAAATAGAAATAAAACCGTTTGTATTTTGTTTGTATCAGAGGGTTTTTATACAGATTTTGATGTTTTTAGCCTATTTATGGATTATTTAATTATTAATATAAAATTTTATTTAAATTAATTATCAAATGTTAAAAAAAAAACAAAAAATAAAAAAAGTCTTAAGAAAATAAAAAAAAAATGTACAAAAAAAAGTTGAATTGTGTCTTGTGTAGGAATCGAACCCGGGTTCTTAGAGAAAAAAAAAAGGATTTGTGACATAGCGTTTAGACAACTGAGCTATTAAGGTCATTTGGAATCATCGTTAATAGAATTAAATAAACAGTTTTCGTTCAATAGGGATTTGTTTGGTTTTTATTTAAATGACAAATCTTTGTATGTGTTTGTTGTTTGTGTATAAAAGGTGAAGAGGTAAAAGAAAAGAATTTCAACAAATTGATGTGTTTGTTATGCGTAATATTCAACATACATATAAAAACAAAGGGATTTTACGGAAAAAATTAGAGGTAGACCTTGTTTTTTGCTAATATCTCAGCCATTTATTAACCGATCTGGCTGATTTTTAATAGCAAGCGGAAATGGATCGCATTTAACAGATATATAAAACAATCAAGTCCTCATCATGTCTGTGGTCTTCGGAAAATCCATTTCAACACACAGACGGACAGACGGACATCGTTAAATCAACTTCGCTCTTCATATGGACCCAGAATATATATACTTTATAGGGTCTAAGATCAATATTGTAGAAATTACAAACGGAATGACAAACTTATATATACCCTTTTTCCCCACCTGTAGTGAAGGGTATAAAAAATAGAAAATATGTATGCACGATTTTCGACTCAATTTTTATTTGTGGAATATAAAATTGGATCAACAAAAACAAATCTTGACAAAATTACATTTAATCGCAGCGGCTTGAAATGTTGTAAGTATTTCTAAATGATATTAAATCACTGATTCCGAATATGCTTTTTATATTTTTAGACCACGTCTAAATTTTAAGTAATCCCTGCTAGTTTTATGAAAATATCTCTTGTTAAGTGAATAGTATAGTAGGATTTAAGATCATATCATATTCTTTTTATTTATTATTTTATTGTAAAGAAACATGAAAATTTTTTATTAGTAAGTTATAGAGAATAAAAATTGAGAAATTCCACAGAGCCAGCAGGATAGCGGTCATTGCTTGTTGATGATTGTCTATTTTATATTGAGTGTAAGGAAACAAATTAACTTGTAAACAACAACACAATTAGACTAACATCAACGAAATTTAACAATTTATATTTATCCTCTATATTTTACAGTTTTTTGTTATGAACTTTAATTCTTAAAGTATCAAACAACACAGCTTATATGAAGCATTTAATATCAAATGTTTGTCCTAATCCATATTAAATCTACAACATAATCTATGTTGATAGTTAATGAATAGACAATATTTTGAATTTTATTTTGCACTGTATCCTTGTGTGTAAAGTAATAGAATTTTATGAATTGTTGATCTGTTATTTTGTAAGTGAATACTATAGTAGGATTTAAGATCATATCATATTCTTTTTATTAATTATTTTATTGTCAAGAAACATGAAAAGTTTTTATTAGTAAGTTATAGAGAATAAAAATTGTGAAATTCCACAGAGCCAGAAGGATAGAATACTTAGTATTTTCGGTTGGCGCTACCCAACCTTGTCAATATCCATGCTTTTCTTCTCCCTTTGCGGTCATTGCTTGTTGATGATTGTTTATTTTATATTGAGTGTAAGGAAACAAATTAACAAACTTGTAAACAACAACACAATTCGACTAACATCAACGAAATTTAACAATTTATATTTATCCTCTATATTTTACAGTTTTTTGTTATGAACTTTAATTCTTAAAGTATCAAACAACACAGCTTATATGAAGCATTTAATATCAAATGTTTGTCCTAATCCATATTAAATCTACAACTTAATCTGTGTTGATAGTCAATGAATAGACAGTATTTTGAATTTTATTTTGCACTGTATCCTTGTGTGTAAAGTAATGGAATTTTATGAATTGTTGATCTGTTATTTTGTAAGTGAATAGTATAGTAGGATTTAAGATCATATATTCTTTTTATTAATTATTTTATTGTAAAGAAACATGGAAATTTTTATTAGTAAGTTATAGAGAATAAAAATTGAGAAATTCCACAGAGCCAGCAGGATAGAATACTTAGTATTTTCGATTGGCGCTACCCAACCTTGTCAATATCCATTCTCTTCTTCTCTCTTTGCGGTCATTGCTTGTTGATGATTGTCTATTTTATATTGAGTGTAAGGAAACAAATTAACAAACTTGTAAACAAAAACACAATTAGACTAACATCAACGAAATTTAACAATTTATTTATTTATATATTTATCCTCTATATTTTATATTTTTTTTTAATTTTAAATTATATGTATATAGAAAAAACTTTTAATTTAGGAACATGACACTTTCACATAATGAGAAAAATTCGATTCGGTTTGAATGATATATTTTTTAAATGGATTTGTCATGCTGGTTCTAACTTTTCCACATTTTTAACAACTTCACAATTTTGGGAAAATTGCGTTTAAAAATGCGAAAAATATCCTTGTGCAATTAGTTTTTTGTGCAGTGCTATCTCATTGCCATTAGCAACGTTTTTCTAACAATTTCTCTTTAATTTTTGCTATTTTTGCAATTTCTGGAGATTTTTCCTAATATTAGCAATTTTTTTTAATTTCAATGCTCTTGTAAATATTTTCCGACCATGTAATATGCAAGTACCAAACTGTACTCCCACAAGTGCAGGTGTGAAGTTTATGCACATCTCGCTGTGCGTTGCTCAAAAAGAAATTCGCACTAGCACAAAAGAAAATGTGTGCACATCATTATAAAATGGCCAAAATGCTATTTTTCGCATTTTTAGTCTGAATTTTCCCAAGACTATGAAGTGATTAGAAATTATCAAAATTTAGATTCAGCATTACAAATTCATTTACAATGTATATATAACTATTTTTGTAAGCGAGAGGGTAATGACCACCCATGAATTTTTGGGACATCGCGAACAAAATTAATTAAGCGAGTAAATAGCCTGGTAACTAGTGAAACCCTTTGTGTGTTACTTACTCCCTTAATAACTTGGTAATGTCTGTTTTCGCTGGGATATTGTACGCTTAAAAACTTATAGTAAGAAAACTGCGTAAAAACTTGCGAAATTGTAAACAAAATTTTGCGAAAAATCTCGCCCATAAGTGAAAATACGGGGTTCACCATTGAAATCAACGTGCACGAAATATGTAGGATCAATGGTCGGTACTTTTGTTTTTATCCAAGTCACACCGTGTTATTTTTTTTTATAATCGGCATTTTGTTTTCTCTTATCTCTCTTATTTGTTAATATATTGCACTCGTTCTGATTTTATTTGAAGTTTACTACTTCTGTAATAAACGTCACATTGTCAAATAACCCGGTGAAAAATGTTCATATATGTTCATGTTTGTAGTAAAAAGCCCAAAAATGTTTTTGACCAAATACTTTTCCATATCGAAGAGTTTGCAATAAAATTTTTTTCCCATTCATGTATTCCCACATATTGTTTAATGTATGCATATATATGTACGTATATGAAAGTATGTGACATATATGGAATTATACATATAATTGTATGTAATATCCTTTACCATAAATGGTCATTGATCATATGTTATCGACTTTTCTATTTGTTATTTTGATTTATTTGTTTGATTCAAACGTGAAAATTTTTATATTTATTTATTTTGACGTTTTTAATGTTTTGAGAATTTTTTGTGAAAATTCATTAGTTATGGTAAGTTTTTCCCTAAAGTTATTTTCGTTACGTTTATTGTTGTCTTAATTTCTGTTTCAGTCTACGAAATGGATGCTTTATAACGGGACATTTTAACCATTTGTTTTAAATTATCGTGGGCAAGTCCTTTTTGCAAAAAATACCAAACAAGTCCACTGAAACAGGCAGTTATGTATTCAAATGTTCTGCTGTAATTTTACTGGCAGTTGCCAAAGACGAAAAATTCATCCGGTAGATGTAAAATACTGAAAAAAATTTTGAGTTATTTATTTTTTAGTTTTTAAATACATCGCGGATTTTTGTTTGTTATTATTGTTAGTTCATAGCTTTCAACCTCCGTATATTTACAAAAACAAAGCAAATTCACGATTTTTTGCTAAGTTGATGTATGTATTTCGATCCGGCAAAAGATCACTTCAGGAACCAACGTTTTCATTTATTATTTATAGTCCTCTAAAATAACACTGTAAATGTGCTTACAAAATTATTAATATAATGACTAAAGTACAATCTTAAGAAGAATTTTCTCATGGAATATTTCAACTCTTTATGTCTTAGGATTTTTTTGATCATACTGGTCCACATTAGCAATTTTTTAAAAAAGAGCTAAGGTTATCCAGAACATGGTAAATTGTTATATAATAAAAGGAACAATTCTAATTTTACATCTACCAAATAAATTGTTTGTCTCCGGAAACCCCTAGAGAAATTTGCAGCAGAACATATTCGCAAAACATTAAAACTCATAAAACGCTCGATTTAAGGGAAAAAGGATTAAAATGGCCCATGAAAACAGCAGATTAAGATGTTAAACGAAAAATTCCTTATAAAATTTTATTCGGGGAACGGACTGAATTTATTTTATTGATTTTAAAGTCATATAAAATATAATATTGCACAATGAATTAACAATTTGAACAGCCATTAAGATTAATTGTACTTCCACAGTTCTAACCGCTTTGGAAATTTTTATATACTAAATTAATATATATATATATATTGCATAAGAATTATCCATAAAAATTATTAGTGTTTTGTTAATTAAATGTTATTTGTTTATTTTCATCCTAGTTACTTAAATAGTGCTTTTATAATTGAAATAAACTTGTTTATAATTGAGTTAACAATTTGGTTCTTAAAATATAATAAAAACCCAAAAAATTTGTTTAAAAACTTATAATTTGCATTTTTAATAGCAAAAATTTATACAAAACCCAGCAATATGTCATCGTATACCTTCATACGTAAACATAAATCCAAATATTACCTCAATTTTGGTTAACGTTCATTTGTGAAACCATATATGATCATCCATACATAAACATATACGAATTTTTAGAGCATGAATTCATGTCTAAAATTTTCTACTTTTGGGGCACCTACGTGGATAAAAATATAATAAAATCACAAAATTCGCTTTTCTGATAATCACATACTTATGGCTACATGTATGGCCAAATATTTCCCATATTTGGCCATACATATATTTTTTATATAAAGTACAGGGTGGTCCAAATGCAGATATTTTTTAAATCAACTAAGTTTTTTTCTGGTTGAAATATTGACTATTAGCCAGTATCATTTCTCCGCGGACCTAAATGAGTCGTTTTACGCTTAAAGCACGTTGGGAAATATTGCATCCAAGGTAAATACATTCATATATGACCACATGAATAGGTTCCTATATTATTTCGTAAATGCTCGGATCCGAAATTCGAGAACCGTACATGCTCATATGTGGGCATATATGATTGTTCATATATGGTCATATATGAGTACTTTTCATATATGCCCGTCTATTGAAAAAACTTTTTTATTTTCCCGATTAAAAAAGTTAAGATATAAAGGCCACCAGTGCCATTTTTGAAAAGGGGCGTGGCATTGCCTACTTCCCCCAAAGTTGTATAGTATTCAGCTGACACGGCAGACGTTGTCCTGCATAAATTTCAAGCGATTAGGATATTAACCAAAGTACTTAAAAAATGCACACCAAACTGACGTACCAAATTTTGTTCAAATACTGTTATCAGAAGCAGAAATAATAAATTTTAAATTTGTGGTTTGTATGGGAGGTACCACTCCCCAATGTACAATCCCGCCCACATTTGCAGCAGCACTTAAAAAATGCACACCAAACCGACGTACCAAATTTTGTTCAAATACCGTTATCAGGAGCAGAAATAATAGATTTTTAAATTGTGGGAGGTACCACGCCCCTTTATCCAATTGGACCGAATTGTAAATCTAAACCACCCGGGGCGCCACCCAAACGCATACAAAAAAATGTATGCAAATCAGTCCAGCCGTTTAGGAGGAGTTCAGTCTCAAAACACGTACAGTAGAATTATATATATAAAGATATTCTATCATATAAAATTATATATAACACTATTTATAATTATATATTGCTTACACGGAAGTATATTTACTTATATATGACTTATACAGAACTATAAATACTTATACAGAACCATATATAATTATATATGCTATCTATATTTGAGATATAATAATATATGACCCATTATCAAAAATATTTTTCAATATGGTATGAGATATAATTGTATATTGTTCAATATATAGTCCAGCATAAGCACTATTTTTTGAAAGGGTTAAGATATAAATATAAATGGTACAATATTAGCAAACAAATTTGAGATATTGTTATATTTTGCTGCATATCTAGAGTATTTTCGATATTACATATAATATATAATTATATGTTGTTCAATCTCAATTGTTTCGAATCCCAAATAAATAAGATAAATTTCTTTTAGTTTTTTTTTTAATTTTTTATATTAATATTTTTTTATAAAGCATTCAAATATTAACTCATTTCGGGACAAACTATAAAAATTTTTAATGTAAAATTTAAATAGTTTATAAGAATCTACGTACATATAAAATTATGTATGATCTTTGTTTCCAAAACTCCTATCATTGGTGAATATATATATATATTAGGGCGGGCCAAATTTTTTGTCGATTAGAGCCGCCCCTTAGGATGATTCTATGGACAATTCTAAGCAACTTTGGTGAAGGAACCATAGGTCTATCTCGATTTTCGAGTCTCCCACTTTTCAAAAAATGATTTTTTCCCTATAACATCATTTTGATTCAAAATTCGATTTTTAATTCATCGTTATATTATCTTTTTTATGTGTATATGGGGGGTTTTTGGGGTCGAGAAATTCATTTCTGATCTTTATTTTTACCTATGACCACCACAAGAGGGCGTTTCATGCATATTTTAACTATTTTTCGTCTATTTTCCGAGAAAAATTTTTCGGTAAAATTGATCTTTATTTTATTTTTTTCAACAGAAATTCAACCTAAAAAATAAGAACATGTGTAAAAAAAAATTAATTTAGTGGAAGAAAAGCGAAATAAGTTATTTTTGAAAGTCTTTCTTGCTTTCAAGTCTGTGGTATTTTGCACGGCTTTCTGATGTAACTGCCATAACACTGTGTCGACTTTTTTCTAAAACACGTTTAGAAACGCTAGCCAGCAATTGAACATGTCTTTCCGTTGCTTGTATGTGTACCGGAATTCTGGGATCGGGCAATGGTGGATCATCGTATTATAAATATTGTTCGAAATGATCATACGGAATGGTATGCGTAAACGGTGGTTCGAATAAGACATCATCTTTATTTAAATCTTCGGTAGTGTAAAATTTTCTTGATTGCGATGTTTCGTGTCTCTTTTTTATCATCATATAACATCGCTAACAATATATTTTTGGAATGTCCGTAATATAAATTGTCTTTAATGACATTATTCACAACTCCGCGTAGATTTGTATCCAAATATTGTGTCCAACGAATGAATTTGTAAAATAATACACTACCGAATACCACCGAACTATAGTACTTGATGTTGAAGTGCATCGGCACATACACTTTTATTATGTATGTTGCCAGAATTTTCAAATTCCTTGATGGATTTGCAGTTGACACATACAACCGCAACAATCTATTCGCCTTGGTGAGCCAACGTGAATGTGCTATTGGTCCTGGTTTAATGTGAGATAAATCCGCAGGAACAACACCATTCGAAATTGCATTGGCCATTTTGTATAGGTACTTTGAATTGGTGGATAATTCAAATGGATCTAAATCAGGTGGCATGTTCTCTAGCACGGTTATCACGAATTCATCTACAAGCTGAAAAAAAAGAAATTACCATTTAATAATGGAAAAAATCGATAAGAAAAATGACAAATGATACATACCGGAAGATTTTCACACGTTTCAAGTTGTTTGCCCAACGTTCCGGTTGTTGTTCGTGGTCCAGTGGTCCATGATCTGTCCAAAGTGTTAAACAAATGACGAAATGGCAGCTCATTGAAGTGCAGAAGGCACACAAACTAATGCAGCGGTCTATTCAAATGCAATTCAAATCGAAGCAAAATCCCATTTCTTACGCCAGTATTTGTTGGTTCACCATCACAGCATATACCGATTAATGCATCGAGAGCAATTTCTTTTTCGACGAAGAATGCATTCAATGTCATCAATTTGTGTTCAGCATCTTCATTTTCGACTTTTGTGTAGCGTATCAATTGAGAATTTGGTTCCTTCAAAACAACTAGATGTGGTTCTTTCACCATCCTTGGATGCAACTTCTCATCGATTTTTTCCATTGTTAAAGTATCATTTTTTCGGCCGTCGAATGAAAATGCTATCAAATTGGATGCATCATACTGCTTACGAAGCAATTCTTCTCTGCATTTGGCTTTTACTCGACGCACTTTATTTTTATCCATGATGATAGGATTGCCATGTGCATCTTTTACGTCAATGTCTTGCATAAGAGATGTTGCGAGTGCTGCTTCTATTCTATCAGACACACTAAATCGGTCACACATCGCAGCGAAGTTCGAAGCATCGTATCTGGGAGTATACGGTCCTCGTATCATTGGCGGAACATCTTGTGGATTTGAACTTGGCTCATCTGTATCAGTACTTGGTTTATATGCTTAATGGTTCTCTTTAACGCTTGTTGGTATTATTGTTGACGTTGGTGCTGGCTCTTCAACTTCTGGCATGAATTCCGGTATCGTCAATCTTCTGACATTATTTTGATCTCGCATAAACTCTTTCAAATGATCTGGAATCAATCCACATGAGCATAATGCTACCTTCAAGTCACATTGACATTTGCCGATGTAAAATAATTCTTTTGTAGATTGCACGAACGTTCTGAATGTGACGATTTTTAGATGTTTAGTTTCGATTTGATACTTGTCAATCAATGTACCCAATTTTCTAACAACACTTTTTTTTTGTTAGAATTTCAACATTAAGTTGACTCCAAATTTCAATCAATTTGTCTGTTATGTGCGGTACGAATGTTTTATACGAAAACATTTTGTTTTGGAATTTAGCACGTTCGACCAAGAAAAAAAAACATCTTAAAATATTCTGTTTCGTTGGCAGATTGAGTCCACTCAAATCACAAGATGCACCAAAAACAGCAACATCGTGCGAAGGTAAATGCTTCAAATGACTTTCGGTACTCGTTGATGTTGTTGCGGTTTGCGATGTAGACGGCAATGCATTTGGATCCATTGTATACTTTTACTAAAAGAAAGTAACATTTTAAAACATTTGGTTCGAATATATTTCTTCCACCTACAAATTGGTAAATACACAGTGGTAAAAATGGTGAGAATTTTATTTATATTCAAATATCAAATTTTGATTTGAAACGAAAAACGAAAAAAAACTGTTTTTAATTGACTTGAAAAAATCATTTTTTGAAAAGTGGGAGACTCGAAAATCGACATAGACCTATGGTTCCTTCACCAAAGTTGCTTAGAATTGTACATAGAATCATCCTAGGGGGCGGCTCTAATCGAATTTTTCGGCTCCATACAAATTGGCCCGCCCTAATATATATATACAGTACTGTTCAAAACATATGGAACTGAGACCGTATTTGAGCTTTTAATTGATAAACTTTTTTTAAATGACTCTTGGTTACTAACTATTTATTATTTTTTTACATTTATTTATTGCTTTTGTTAAACAATTAAGAAAAAAACAGATTCCGTTAAATTACAACAACAAAAAATATATATTTTAAGAGATTGTCGAAATTTAAGAGTTCAAAACATTTGCAACTGCAATTTCTTCTACTCTTAGCGAATTAATTAACACTAAAAAATGCTTGGAAATAACGGTAATTGCATTCTTTTTAAATTATTTATATTCTTGTCTTTACATTTTTACAAAAAAAAAATTTAAAACTATTGCGCTTCAGTAGTTTTCATTACATGGTGAAAGGGTTAATATTCATTATAATAATTTTTGTGAAAAATGGCTGGAAACAAATATAATTCAGTTTTTAAGACCAAAATTTTAAAAGATTATTATCAAAATGGACTTTCTCAAAAAGAAATTTCAGTAAAATATTCTGTACCCAAGTCAACGATATGTCGAATAGTTAAAAGTGGCAATATCCATACAATCCATAAAGGAGGAAGACCCCATATTACAACTAAAAGAGAAGATAGAAAAATAAAGAATTTTTTTTTCAAAGCAAAAACGGAAATTCCGATAGATGCCAGTCTTTCCACTATCAAACGAAGAGCCGTAGAATGTGGTCTTAGAAGCTTTAGATGCACAAAAAAACCATATGTATCAGAAAAAAACAGAAAAGCTTGACTTGAATTTGCTCGCGCCCACCTAAATTGGACTCCACATCAATGGAAAAACATTTTATGGTCGGATGAGTCTAAATTTAACCTCCGGGGGTCAGATGGAAGAACCTACGTTCGACGACCTCAAGGTGAAAAGTTTAATCCCAGGTACACAACAGCCACAGTAAAGCACGGAGGTGGAAATATTATGGTATGGGGGTGTTTTTCTGGTAATGGAATTGGTCCGATTCACCGCATAACAGATACAATGACAGCCCCAATCTATAGAGACCTACTTAGCTCAGTTATGCTTCCGTATGCTGAATGGGATATGCCACTTTCGTGGACATTCCAGCATGATAACGACCCTAAACACACGGCAAGGATAGTTAAAGCTTGGTTAGAGGAAAATAAAATTAATGTCATGTCGTGGCCCCCTCAATCTCCCGATCTCAACCCGATTGAGAACATGTGGATGATTGTTAAACGCAACATCGGCAATAAAGTATTCCGAAATGGTGATGAACTTTTCGTCGAATTGGAAATGCAGTGGAATGCAATTTCTAACGAATATATAGATAAGCTCATAGCCTCCATGCCTAAGAGATGCTCTGAAGTTATAAAACATCGTGGATATGCAACAAAATACTAAACATTTTGAGTTTTTTTTTATTTTTATTTTTAATTTCGTAAAGAGTTGCAAATGTTTTGAACACCTGAATTTCGACAAATTTTGCTAAAAGTTATTTTTTTATTGTTGTAAGTTAATAAATATATTTTTTTGTTTTTGTAAGATAATATACTATAATTGAATTAAATAAAATAAAATAAGAAACTTAGTGTAGAAGTGTTTTTATTATAAAAAACCAGTATTTACTTTAAATGGGATTTCAGTTGCAAATGTTTTGACCAGCACTGTATATATATATGTATATATATTCATTGCACATACTTTGAAGACATATGTATATACAGCCAAAAAAGTCCCTATAATATGCGCTGTATCCAGTAAACTGTCTTTAGTGTATACAGTAGATTAATTAAAAGTTTAAGGACGGTCCTTAAAGTAACAAAATATCTTTATAGTAACTTGTGGAACGAAAAACCGTCCCCGCAACATGAGCTGTGCACATATAATATATATATATATATATATATATATATATATATATATATATATATATATATATATATTCATTATGCATACTTTGAAGACATCTGTATATACAGCCAAAAAAGTCCCTATAATATGCGCTGTATCCAGTAAAATGTCTTCAGTTTATATATTAGATTAATGTAAAGTTTGAGGTCAGTCTCCAAAGAATCAAAAACAGAAGAGAACATTTTTTAGGATATTAGTGGAGGGTATTCAAAGATTCGGCACAGCTGAATTTAAGCCTTTTTTACTTTTTTTGATATAAATATAATTATTTATCTACATTTTTTCTCATTCCATAAGATATAATTATATATATTACTTATAAGTACAGAACTAATTTAGTCTTATTAATTAGTAATTTTTCCCATATTTTCGAATATATAATTATGTATAACACAATTATACGAAAAATGTAGTCTAATAAAGTCAGCCACACACTGCTGAGTGTGCAACTCACTCCAACTTTGGCAGACCGAGTTATATCCTGGCGAAGGCGATGTTTGTTAGAATTTTAATATTTTTCAATTTAAAAAGTTTTTATACGTTTTTTGAATAAACCACATTCGGAATATGTATTATATTGTTGGATCTAACCTGATACAATTCAATCTGCCATTTTCGTATCAATTTAGGTCTTTCTAAATCCCTAAATATATTGCTGGATCAAATTAGATCTGCCATTCTTCGGATATATTTAGATCCTTCTAAATCTCCAAATATATGGTAGTATCTAATTTGATCTGCCATTTTCCGGGTCAATTTGCATCTTTCTATATTCCCATATATATTGCTGGATCTTATTTGATCTGATATTTTTCGGATCAATTCAGATCCTTTTAAATTCCCAAATATATTGCTGTATCTAATTTGATCTGGCATTTTTTGGATCAATTTAGATCCTTAAAAATCCCCAAATATATTGCTGTATTATAAAATTGGATAAGATTAAATATTGTGCCAGATCAATTTTTTTACTCGGGTTTTTAATTAATATTTTTTTACAAAACTCAAATTTTAACACATTTCGGGACAAAAAGCCCCAGAAAACTTTGATAGGATATAAAATATAATTAGTTTATAATAATCTAGGTATATTAAGGTTTCAAAAAAAGTTCGAATTCACTAGCTCCACAACACTACAAATATGCCATTATGAAAAAAATAAATATGGTTTGCCAAAAATCTCAAAAAAATCTTTATTTATTGGTAAATTGAAGTTTGAAAATTGCTCTTGCTCTATAATTTTAAATTATTTAAAAGATAAGAAAAATTATATATAATTATTACGATCGCGACTCATCAAGTCTAATATATTCTTGGGCGTACATTACGAATTTGAAATTAAATTCAGAGTCGGGTATTTCGCAAAAATTTCATACAAAAAATATTCCACTTTGATCAAGAAATTTTCACGAAGGGTGATGTTTTAGCAACTTCCTTTTTGGCAACACTGTTTTTGGCAGCTCAGCTGTTTTCGTGTAACATGTTACTGTCAAACATGCTCAGTTTGGTTTATAATTTAACAATTAATCGACTTACATGTCTATGGGAACAAGCCTACAACAGTTGACGCACTGGAAGCCAATATTAAGGAATTTATTTGTGAGATACCGGCCGATTTGTTGAAAAGAGTATGCCCAAATTGGACCCAGCGTATAACCATTTGAGGCGCAGCCGCGGTTAACATTCACATAAAATCACCATTCTATCGACTCAAATAAAGATTTCATACATTTCTCTAAATTTTATACGTTTTTTTTTTAAATTAAATCCGAAAGCTCTTAAAAAAACACCCATTATATTTGTCCCTGTGCAAAATTATTTTGTTAATGATTATATGTCCACGGAATGTCTTCTTACTTTGTGAGACAGGACAAAACAAGTCAAATTTTACGTTAAGTTACATGGATATCTATTATCTTTTTAAAAATTAAAAACAAAGTCATTTCTTATAAAAGTCCTTGGTAAATAGACGACAACGTTTTTAGATACACTCACGAAAAAAAGTCTGCAATGGCAACTGAAAATTTTGCTGTTATTACGGGAAATCTTGCTTATTTTAGCCCAGCGGTATTATTTGCTCTTAGCAACACATGTCTGCTGTTGTGTAGAACAATGAAATTAGAAGAAAAAATTAGTAGCCGCCACAAAATTTTAGTAAACATTTTGTAAAGAGGAATTTAAAATCGGTCTACTGAAATCAGCAAAAAAAAAAAAAAATACTAAATTTTATTAATATTAGTACAATAAAATTAGTAAGCGCTACTAAATTTTGGTAAATTGCTGTAAACTGTAATATAAAATCGATCTGCTAAAATTAGCAATAAATTGTGCTAAATATTAGTGAAATGGGAATAGCAGGAGAGTTAATAACCGCTACTAAAGATTGGCAAAATTATGTATAAAGTTTATTAAAATAAATTATCTTGAATAAACACAAGATTATGATAAATATTAGTAAAATGAACCCAATGAATTGTAAAATATATCAAAATTTGAAATAGATACACTTGCTACACTTTCGATTTATTTAAAAATTGCCTTACGAATTCGAGTATGCAATTTATTTTTTTTAATGAGCAACATTGTTTTATTTTATTTATTTTTTCAAAAAATATTTTAGACAAAATTAAAAAAAAATTCTCAGGCTTAAAAAATAATAACAACATTACGGATTTTTTTTATTTTTTTTAAAAGTTTTAAAAACATTAACGAATTTTTCATTTTGTTTAAATTTGCTAATGTTTTGTTAATTTTTGCATTTTAAGTCTGATTTTTAGAACTAAAAAAACTTTTTAATCCTATTTTAAGTGGATGTCCTATTTTTGGACATAAGTCGGTTGTGAAAAGTATCTTCACTTCCGATCCCTTTTTCCAACTTATGTAAGATTTTAATGCAATTTATGATTGTAAGTATAAGTTTTAAATATTATAAATAAGATTTCATTCAATATCCACATTTTTAAAATTAGTAAATTTGTTTGCTTATTAAAGCAAATCGGGTTTCAAAAATTTGTAAAATGATTTCTAAAATTAGCAATAAAAATTTGTAAATATTCAGTAGAAATTCAAATAAGTTATTAAAATTTAACGGAAAAATCAACTCTAAAGCTTAATAAATTATGACCTATTGTATATAAGCAAATGAAAATTTGTAGTTTTGTTTGAAATATTTACATGCCACTATCGATGGTGAAAATAAAAAAAATTATCAAGTGGATTTTAAGAAAAATTTATGTAAACTTATGTAAACTTTTATCGATTTTCTCGATACCGACTCTTTGCATATATTGTACGTAAAACCAATTATAAGCTGACGATATACTAAGCAGGGATGAAAAATATGATTTCTGTTTTTGTACCAACAAGACAAACAAATTGTACTTTTTTGATCCTCACGGTACCAATATTGTTTCCGCTTTTTTTTAACAATTTTATCGTATTGAGTTAGATTTGCTTAGACACTAAAAAGACTAAAAAAAATTTAAATTGACGGAGTGAAACAAAATTTATCGTTTATTTTATGTAGTCGTATAATTACCACAAAACTTTGTAATATTTTACTCTAATTTTTATAAATGTCACACCTTTTTTTCTGAGTGTCTGCCTCGAGGGCAATTTTACCTTTTCAGGATTTGCTATTAAAAAATTTAAAGGCATTCAATAACTTTTTAACAATAATACACTTTTTTAGTTTTTTTTTGTTTTGAGAGGTAATTCAAAAACAGCTGTTCAATGTTGCCACTTCCGAATATTTTAGTACAATGTGTATGCAAACATTTCCACTTAAAACCGACTTTATTTTTCACTATAGTAGCTGAATAAATAAAAACGGGTTTTTAATTTACAGTTGCTTTCAAAAAAAAGTCGACTTTATGTTATGTTGTTTTATCAAGTTACAAATTGCAAATTTGAAAAAATTTCAAATTGTACTAAATGAGCCGCGGTAGTATCACGGTACCAACCAAGGTAGAAATGTACCAAGAAATGTACCAAAAAAGGTACAATTGTACCATGTTTTCCATCCCTAATACTAAGTAAACATACCGCAATAAATTCCCAACTAATCGAAATTAACAATAAAGACAATATTAGTCTGTTTGTATCATAAAGTTTCCAATCAGCTGTATACTTTTAATGTTGATCGTATACACAACTGCTTAAGCGGAGTTTACATTATCTGATTTTACCGAAAGAAAATCAAAAAAATCTCTTTGGTAAGCCGCTTTTAAAATGTAATAGCAAGAAATTTTACTAAATAATTATTATTTTACTAAAAATCAATACAGAAGTAGTAAACTGGGATTGAAACCCGTTTACAAATGTTTCTACAAAGTTTTTTTTCTGAGTGTAGTTAGGAAATTACCAGGATCTGACTTCTTTTAGAGGCTCTAGCTTGTCTAAAACTTTGAGTTCTTCGGGATCGAAGTACCTGTATCAACCTAGCTAAAAATCGTTAATTTGCTTTGTTTTTGTAAACATATGGAGCTTAAAGGCTCGTTATAAAATAGAAATAATAACAAATAAAAAACCACAAAGTACATAAAAACTAGAAAAGAAAAAACTAAAATCGAATTTTGTTGAGTTTTCAAAAACCGCGAATAATTTAAAAACCACAAATTTGTTTTTTAATCTTTATTGAAGATACGTAATTTTCATAAAAAATTAGATCAGATTTGAGAAATTTACTCATATAAGGCGTTAGCAAATTGAAATTCTATTTACATCTTTTCAGAAAATTTTGATATTTTTACTAAAATATGTATTTTGTATGTATAAGTTTTTAAAAAGATAGCAAACTATTTAAAAGTTAGTAAATTTTTTTAAATTTTGATCTTATATTCCCTTTATGCACATTAATTAAGACTATATTAGACTATATTTGTCAAATTATAGCGTATAGTTTAAAAAAAAAAATTATTTAAAAGCAACCCTATTTTTTGTAAAGTTAAAGTTAAATTCTTGTGCTACATCTATATATAAACGTATTTTGCTGAAACTTGGCACAGAGAGTTTTTAGACATTAAGGAATAAGGGCAACATTGTGGAGATTGCGAATTCAAACTGTGTGTGTTTTTTACCACTCTCTAAGGTTTTTTGTTTTAAATATAATAATTATTTCTCTACATTTTTTCTTAGTCAATAAGATATGATTATATATAATTATATATAATAATTTATATAGCTATATATAATTATATAAAATCAAATAAGTACAGAACCAATTTAGTCTCATTAATTTTTCCCCAATTCCCGAATACATAATATATAAGTCCCGAAGATATAATTATTTATAACACAATTATACGAAAAATGTGACCTTATACAGTCAGCCACACACTTCTGAGTGCATAACTCACTATAACTCTCGCAGACCGAGTTCAAATCCTGGCGAAAGCATTGTTTTTTTAGAATTTTAATAGTTTCTTTTATTTAAAATTTTTTCTACGTTTTTTACTAAACTAGATTCCGTAAATATAATGTTGTTGGATCTAATCTTATACAATTCCATTTAAAATATTTTCCGGATAAATTTGGATCTTACTTAATCCCTAAATATGACTATGGATCAAATTTGATCTGCCATTATTTGGATCAATTTAGATCCTTCTAAATCTCCAAACATATTATTGGATCTAATTTGATCTGCCATTTTTCGGATCGATTTAGATTCTCCTAAATATATCGCTGGATCTAATTTGATCTGCCATTTTTCGGATCAACTTAGATATTAAGGAATATAAAATTAGATATGATTAAATATTGCGCCAGAAAAATTTTTTTACTCGGGTTACAAAAAAAATATTGATTTTTTATTAAAATTAAATGTAAATATTACTCTTATTATTACACGTTGCTGAGGAATTTATATCTTTTTATGATATCATGGAATTTTTAACATGTGGCGCCATGTATAAGCATATATGGTTTCATGTATGAGCATTAATGAACATATATGTCATGTACTATTTGCAAGCATATATAGGCAAATACATTCAAATAAAAAATTCATATATGGTAATATATGATACCATAAATGGCAATATATGATAATAAATTACATGTATTACCATATATTGATTCGTATATGCCACATATGTTCATATGTGAATCATACATTATTCCATATATGGGTAATATTATTATTTTTTTTTTATCAGATATTGCTATATATGAAGACAAAAGGTATTTTTTCAATTTAAACCAATAATGCTTATGCTGGCTTAAGCAAATGCATGTTATTAAATGTTTATGAAAAAAAAACAAGTTGCAGAATTCTTTAATTTAAGCGTATTTAAATATTTTAATTTTTTATTTACATGTAATGATAAAACTTCAAATATTTTATGGTTTTGCACGCACTGTTGCGTTTTAAATTTTTTATGTGTTTTTGAAATGAGAGTTAAACTTGGATTAGTTAAACCAAATACGAATTATGTCAGCCATTTGCCAATAAACCCAATTTCAAAAGCAGTATTCGAGTTAAAAACTGCGATAAACTGAGTTTAAACATAATCTACATCCTAAAAACTCGGCCTTATTTATTTTCAGTATTTTTACCCACTCCTAGGGGAGTAACACGTAACTAAAAATAAAACTTTGACCGGGCATATTTCCAAGATCTTTAATGCAGATTTCAAAATGTTTGTTATTGAAGAAATATTAATTTTCAAAAAAGAACACATTTTGGTGAGACAGGCCAGTCTCCGAAATCCCAAGGTCGAGTGTGCCAAACGGCGAATTATGAATGTTTAAATGTCAAAGAAAAAATATATTGTTGGTGAGTATACGCAACAATCAACTTTGTGCTTTTAACACCATTATTTTTAATTCTTTTAAAGTTTTCTATGGAATATGGCTAAAAAAGGGGATGAGTACAACAGAGTACCTTCGATAATTGATATTAATTTTTAATCCTTTTTTTAAATTTATCTTTATTAATTTAGTTTTTGAGGCCAAATACCCTCAAATTTCGGATCCGAAGATATATGGTCGTATATTGAACCATACATGGCCGTATATAACCCAGTATGCCCATGTATGATCATATACAAGCCCATGTATGATCATGTATGTTCATATATATTTCGATTTTTACATGGGTTACCAAATAATGAGCAGTAACTGGTTGCAGTTTGCCTAATAAGCTCATTATTTTAACACAGGGATGTCATTGGAGGTAGCTAGTGACCTCCAAGCTTACGAGTAGAGAGTATAGGTAGGGCAAAAATAGCTGGTTATAATTCATAAAATAAAAGTTAGTGACTTGAATCAAAAACTATTTTTTATTATGTTTCAAATTTTTTTGTATTCATTTTTTATTTGTTTTAATTTGAATAGATTTTTGTTAACAATTTAAAAAAAGGAAAATTGAATACAACAATATTTCAACATACAAGAGTCTTATTCTTAAAAACGATAAATCGAAAATAAATCGTAAATCTTATATTACCAAAAGCCATATACCCTCAAATTGCGGTTCCGAGCATATATAGAATAATATATGAACCCATGTATGTGTCCATATATTACCATATATGAACATTTTCACTTGGGGACATACAAAATTTTACTTCAATTCGAATTCCAAATTCGAAGAATATCTTATTTTTTAAAATAAGAAATAAAAAACAAAATTATACCATCATATCATATAAATTCATTTAGCTTAAAACTATTTTAAAGAAAATTTAAATTTAAAAATTGAGAATAATTAACAAAAAAAAAACTGTTATGCCTGGTCCAAATTTTAGTTTTGTTTATATGATAAAAAAAGACGATAAATTTCTAAAAGTCTTATATTCACAACAATTTTTCTCTAAGGATTCGAATTAGACCTTAACTGAAAAGAACAAGGGTTTAAATTAAAAAACCGCAAGAGCTGGGAGGCTGCAGGTTCCACCACCGGCGTAGACGTCCGCTAAGACGGGGTTTTTTGAAATTCCTTCGGAGAGGGGCAAAAATGGGGTAAAACACCCCTTTCACGGGCTGCCCAAACCCCTTTAGCTAGAAACCTGAAATTTGAAATATGCCTTCCTGGGAGTTTGTGCTAACTCCTTGATAAGGTCCTTTTTAGGATTTTGGCCAGTGACGTTGTAAAAATGGGGGTTTAAAGGGCGAAAAATCTCCTGCCCAAACCATTGGACCTAGGAAGTTGAAATTTTGTATGCCGACTCCTTCTCCAGTGTAGATACCAGCTAAGACGTGAGTTTTGAAAAATCCAACGGGGAGGGGCAGAAAAGGGTGAAATTCTCCCCCTTAACGGCCTGTCCACACCGAAATAGCAAGATACCTGAAATTTTAAATATGTTTTATCTGGAGTATACACTAACTTACTGATAAGCTGCATTTTAGAATTTTAGCCAGGGACGTGGTAAAAATGGGGTTTAAAATGATGAAATGTCTCCCCTTTAACTGCTTGGTAATACCGCTGGACCTAGGAAGTTGAAATTTGGTATGCAGGCTCCTTCTCGAGTGTAGATAACAGCTAAGATGTCAATTTTGGAAAATCCAACGGGAAGGGCAAAAGAGGAGAAAATTGTCCCCTTTGACGACTTGCCAAAACCGCTAGAGCTGGGAAGTTAAACTATAGTATATAGGTTCCCGCTCCAGCCTAGACATCCACCCAAGTTTGATTTTCGGAAATTCCTACTGGGAGGTGCAATAAGGGGAAAAGTCTCTCCCAAACGGCCTGCCGAGTCGCTGAAACTGGAAAGTTAAAATTTGGTATGCAGGTTTCTTCTTCAGTGTAGATAACAAATAAGATGTGACTTTTGGAGAATCTAACGCGGAGGGGCAAAACAACGAAAATTCTCCCCCTTGACGACCTGCCAAAACCGCTTGAGTTGGGAAGTTTAAATTTTATACATAGATTTCTCATCCAATGTAAAAAATTAAAAAGTGCAAATGTGCAAAAGTGCAAATTTGCAAAAGTTCAAATGTGAAAATGTGCAAAAGGGCAAATGTTCAAAAGTGAAAATTTGATTGTTTTATGGTTTGATAGATTGGTGGTTTTACGGATCGATGGTTTGATGGATTGGTGGTAATGTAATTGTGCAAATATGCACATGTGTAAATATGCACATGTGCAAATGGGTAAATTTGCAAATGGGCAAATGTGTAAATTTGTAAATGTTAAAATGTGTAAACATGTAAATATTTATTTTAAGTTGAAATTTAGTATGAAGTTAACAGTGAAGATGTTATTTTTGGAAAATTCAACGGGAAGGGGCAGAAAAGGGAAAAATTCTCACCCTTGACATCCTGCCAAAACCGCTGGAGCTGGGAAGTTAAAATTTGGTGCATAGGTTCCTCCTCTGGTGAAGACATTCACCTAGGTCGGATTTTCGGAAATGTTGCGTGGTGTACAAAAAGGTGAACAGTCTCCCAGCTTAAAGGGCTACCCACACCGATAGAAATGTGAAATTTTAAATATATGTTAACTGCTAACTCATTGATCAGCTACATTTTAGAATTTTAGCCAGGTACATGGTAAAAATGGGGGTTCAAGGGTTCTGAAATTTGAAATATGTATTACCTGGAGTATGGGCTAACTCATAATTGAGGTACATCTTAGAATTTTGATCTGAGACATGGTGAAAATTGGGGATTTCGGGTAACTATCTGGGAACTCCGTATATTCCCGGCGTTAGCCCGCGCAACCATTTTCTACGCTAACAACGTAGCGGGCTTTGCCCGCTAGTGTATTCATAAATGAACAATTGCGGACCAATATAAGCAGTATATTATTTTGCTATATGTATATGGAACCATATATTTACGTTACTTTTACTTCACACGTATTTGCCCATATAAGCTTACATACATGCCATATATGTTCATATATTCTCACAGCTGAAACCATATATTCTCATACATGAAAATACATATGGCAATGTATGAACATATGGAACATTTTCACCTGGCATACTTGATTCCAAAGTGAGTGCTGAAAAGAAGTTTTGGCCGAATTGAAGCACCCACCGCGGGTATTGTACGAAAGTCTGTTCAAAAAGTTCGTGAGACTGGCTTTCTAATGGACAACACTCATGGTCACCATCGTCGTACGATTCGTACCGATGAGAATGTGGCTGCTGTGGCCGAAAGTATGCAACTCAATCCAATAACATTGAGTCACGATCGATCAACATCGAGCCCTGATTACAGAGTTTTTATGGGTTCAAATCTGAGATACGAACTTGGATAACCTTTGGTTTTAGCGCGATGTCGCACCATATCACACAGCACATCAAACAATCGATCTTTTGCGCACTAAGTTCGGCAATCGTGTTATCAGCCGTCTTAGCGATGTCAATTGGCGGCCTCGGAGCTGCTATTTGACCCTTTAAGACTTGTTTTGTTAGGTGCCGTTAAGGATCGATGCTATGCGAATAACCCAGAAATGACCCACACCTTAAGGCTAATATAGTCCGAGCCATTCGTCAACCGTCAACAAAGTCTTGAAAAATTTGACTGACAGGATGACCTACTGCGAAGCCAGCTGCGGGAGCCACATGAATGAAATCGTTTTCTATAAATAATGGAAATATTTTTTATGTCCAATAAAGCTATAATACACAAAAATAAATTAGGTATAGTTCATTTTATTTTTAAAAGGATACTTCAAATTCAAATTCAGGTTCAAATTCAAGAGCTCCACAAACTCACATATATAGCTGTGTTCCCTTACTTTCTGGGTAAAGTTCGGTAAAATGAGAGTAAGCACAAAATACTCTCATAAAATTACAAAATTACCCAAAAGTACGGGAACGCAAAAAACCACTTTTCTAGCCCAAAAAAAAAAATATCAAAATGCATCAGTGATGCCAAATTTTTGGGTGCAATAAGTGTAACACGACAAGTGAAAACGCGCTAATGGAGAAAAGCGAAAATTGAAATAAAAGACTCAAAAAATATATTAAAATTGCACACCGTTTACAGTGGCACGAAATTTCGAGATTTTGATATTTTCCTCTTTGAAAAAACACACATAGTTATTTCTAATAAATATATTTCTATGAACTTTTTTTCATTGTTTTTTCAAAGTGGTGTATAAAAAATCTCGAGATTTCGTGCCATGTAAAAGAGGGGGTTACAGTTAAAAAAAAAAGCGGTAGGAAAAATTAAAAGGTGCCGATCTGTCCCTTTTATATAAACAGGAAATATTTGCAGTTTTTAGAAAGTAAAAAACCGCTTATTGTAACACGAAAAGGGCTAAATTAGCATCGCTGAAGTTCCTTTAGTTTTATTTTTTACAATTATAAAACAGCTGTTTTTATTTATCAACTGTTCTTTTGACAATTTACCCAATTTACCCAAAGAAAAAGTCTGGGTAGCTTTCGGTAAAAAGAGAAACACTAATACACTCTCATAAACGCTCTCATTTACCCAATTTTCGAGTACAGGAACGCTTTTGGGTAAATTTGGGTAAGTTTGGAAACCCGCGGTAACGTACGGGAACAGACTTTATGTTAATATGTAAAAATATGGTCTGCCAAAGGAATTTAAAAAAGTTTTATTTAGAGGTATCACAAGGCCATTAAGGTTTCAAAGTTGTACTTGTTATTTTAGTTTAAAAAAAATAAAAATTGAGACAAATTAAATATAAATATTAGGATCGCGAATCATCAAAATTTAATTCAGTCTCGATTTTTGGGAAAATTTCATACAAAAAAATTTTCCATTTTCCTCGGCGAAAAATTCTTTTTTGAATGATTATACCCAGCAAAAACATGCTAATAACAGGTCATTACTGTGTAGATTACTATGTAATGAAAGGTCAAAATAATGACCTACGGATAATGGATGGTAGAAGTACCTATATGTACATGCAAAATAATAATTTACTGGTATTTACTGAAATAAGTACATAATTCGTATTTCTTTTTAATATTTATTGATTATTTTTTTTAAACTATACAACAAAATAGAAAATTATCTGCTGTAAAAGGTGAATTTTCGCCAGTGGAGTGGTAAAAAAGTCTCCCCCTTAACGGCCTGCCCATACCGTTGGACCTAAGAATTTGAAATTTAGTATGCATTGTAGATAACAGTTGAGACGTAATTTTTTGAAGAGGCAGAAAAGGGGAAAATTCTCAATCTTGATGTCCTACCAAAACTGCTGGAGCTAGGAGGTTGAAATTTGGGTTCCTCCTCCGGCGCATACATTCACCTGGGTTGGATTTTTGGAAATTTCTAGGGGGAGAAAAAAGGTGAAAAGCCTCCCCTTAACGGGCTGCCCACACCGATTTTGCTAGAAACCCAAAATTTTAAATATGTACTATCTGGAGTATGGACCAACTAATTGATCAGCTACATTTTAGAATTTTAGCCAGGTACATGGTAACAATAGGGGTTCAAAGGGAAAAATCTGAAATTTGATGTATGTGCTAATTCATTGTTGAGACTTTGTGGAACATGATAAAAATTGGGGACTCCAGTTTCGGTTATGATAAATTTTTGTAGCATATTTTCTTATTAGTTTCCTGATTTATTCACAATACATGTTTATGGGGGTGACTGACGCCTTAGTCCCCCATTTTCGGGCGCCAGACTACTTTTTCTGTTTGTTTACTGCATTGCATAGTAGCATACAAAATTCCCGCAGTAATAAAATGAGTTTGATTTTCTTGAAATTTTACATGTTTATAGGGGTGACTGTCGCCACCTCGTGGACTATAAGTGCAATCTTTGATTATTTAAAATTTCTTTAAAAAAATTTTTAAAATAAAAAATTTGAGATTTGAAAACAGTGTTTAAAAATTCTGATCTATATAGAATTTATTGGTCTGTTGGTCGGTGGCGAATTATTTGCCGGGGGAAGTGTTAATAACTTGGCAGTTTTTCAACAGATTTTGATTTTTATTGTCTTCTTTAATCATTTTAATTCAAAGTCGTTTTAAAATACAATTTTTTTTGAGAAAATCAATAAAGAATCATATTTTCCTCTTGTAATCCCTTTTTAAATCTTTAGGGCCGATGTGGCACCACTTCTCAAGGAGTGATTTTACAAACAAATGAACATTTCTTGGGACGGGAATTGTCAATAGCTCATTATTATTATTATTTTTTTTTTGAGTAGCCTAGTGTGCACATTAGGGTCATTCTAGTGAATAGGGCTAAACATTTTTCCTTGAAATTTGAATGTGCTCACATCTCATGCGCCAATTAATGTACAAATATAATTGTAACAATTTTTCATCAATCCGACTTTGCCTTCAAAAATGCATATTATTGAGTAAATTTATTACAATAAAGTTACTATCAAATTGATTTTACATTAATTTATTAATATTCTAACACATTTGCTTCCAAAATATACAGTTCAGACATTTAACGAGCCAAGTTCGCTAAATGACCCGCTAAAATTGCACTTCGAACCAAGGCTTGATACTCTCCGCTATATTAGAAAACATATAATTTAAATTGTGCACTGATTTGATTATAATACATAGGAAAATAAGATATTAACGATATATTATTTTTTTTTTAATTTTTTTTAGTTTTTTTGATGATCCGTATTTTTCACAAGTCAAGGGCAGACAAATTATACTTTTGGAAGTGTTAGGGTACATTCCGTTACCACCTCAAGTAGGACTTATGTTTGCTCTTCATCTTTTGTAAAAGAGCTATTGAAATCATGAATATACTTTACCCTTCTTTCTGCCGTGTCATTTACTACTTTCATACCTCTTACAAAACCATGAAGATTCAAAAAATCTTTATTTCCGGACCAGTCCCTTGAGGCTTATCTTAAAATATCAGTTTTAACTAACTTTAAATATTCGAAAATGCCAATCTTTGATCCGAAGCAAACTTCTCAAGAGAAACATATTGAAATAATTTTACATCCACGTTTTTAGAAACTTGTGCCTTATTCTTGCAGACCTTTCGTCTTATTGTAAATCCTTGTATGACTAAATCTTTTGTGCCATTTTGCTTTTTACTTCATGAGAAACATTATGTTAAACAATCTAAAGCAGATTTGTTCTGGGTTCAGATACCTCAGGTAATGTATATATTTTCTCAGTACCTTTTCTGATACGCCTGAACCACCGATCAAAATTAAGTCTTAATCTTAAGGTAACCCTGTATAAAAGTGTGATTAAGCCCATATGGAATTCAACTATATGGAACGGCCAGCAATTCGAATATTGAACTTATACAGAGAGCACAATCTAGAATTCTCAGAACCATAACAGGTACAACATGGTATATACGAAATTGGAATATTTATAATGACCTTGGGGTCCCGTTAGTAAAAGACTTATTTAGAGAAGTCCGTGCTAGTTACACTTCAAGGCTGTGTGATCATCCGAATCCGAGACAATTGACCTGAAATCGTACGCACACAAGGCTTCAAAGAGCCGATATGCCGCCACGTTAAGATGAGGCACATATAAGAAAATGGCTCCTTTACGGGAGTAACTAGTGTTTAAGATTAGTTATAAGATTTTATTACATATTGTTAGGTCTAAGTTGGGCAGATTTAATATAAGAATAAAAAAAAACCTGATACCAATATATCCTGATACCAATATATCTGTATTTAAAAGCGGTCTAAACAAATTTTAACTCATTATTACAAGCTGTAATAGCATTTGAAGCTTGAAACCACTTTATCACATACAGGTTAACAATAAATAAACAAACCAAGCTCCTCTCAAGTCATTGGAAACTATTTGGCTTTCTGTATTGTCAACAATATGGCAACACTTTTTTAAGTAATGGTTACACAAGTTATGATCTTGTTTACGAGGTGTCTTCAAATGCAAAAAAAATTGCAATGATATTTGAAAATTACACAAAAAACAACAATACATTTTTTTTCGTTGTTCTCAGTGCTTCCAATTCGTATAATCGATTAACCGATTCCTCGATTAATAGCCTCTGTTTCGGTTAATGTCGAAACAAATAATTTGAAACTCAAACAATTATTCGACCCGAATAATTGATTAAAATATATCGATTAACCGGCTAAATTTTTAATATGAATTGTTCTGTTATTTTTCTTAAAACTTCCTAATTTCTTAACTTTGGCAAGAAAATCGTAGAAAAAAACATTAATATATAATCAAATTCTTTTCGAATCGACTGAATCAAAGCAAATGTTATATAGGCTTTAGGAAATATATTAAACAATTTTTATTACAATTTCTTAAAAAAATAAATTTTAAATAATATTAAATTATATTTTCATGCCCAAAAAAATTGAAATAGAGCTTTCAACCCCGGCATACATGTATTTCGAGCTGACAAAAGATATCATCAGAACCCGAAGTATTAGAAAAGCTAGAGCCTCTAAGCAGAGCTTTAACGAAAAACTTATAAAAGTATCTATTTTCTCCTTAGCAATGAAACAGGTGACTAGGTATATTCCTAACAAACACTATGTCGTTACTTATGTTATAAAATAACAATATAAAATTGCTTTAAATTGGAAATCTGTATTTTCTAAAAAACAGTCATTTAAAATTCTATGAACAAATTTATAAAAACTAAAAAATAACATCCTGTTTCTAACTGATTTATCAACAAATGTTGATGAAGTAAGAACTTCAGTAGAATAAAGTTGTAAGTCAAAAATATTTAAGAATTCGCTTATTCTTCTTGGTGAGAACTTGTCAGGAATTCGCGTGATTTTTATATCTTTTCTAACTGATAACATCATTAACTCTAAAGCTTAAACTAGTTAGTAAAAGATTCAGGAAACAGTGGCAGTTCTATCAAACTTTGTTGGTGAATTTAGCAACAATTATTTATACCATATTTTTAAGAATTTGTTATTGAATTTTTTTGAAGGCAGCTCTTGTTTATTTAGGCATTTTTATGTTTATTTTTTATTCTGGACAGTGTCATATAAAGAAAATAAAAACCAACTTTATCGACAAAATGTCCCACTTTTTTAAGGCGTTTTTAAGGGGTTACTTCCACTGAATGCGTTTTCTTTTTAAAAGTCGTCAGATTCCTTTGCAAAAACCCAAGAGTATAAGGCATGAATGATTTTATTAAATATCTGAAGCTGTTTTGAATTTTGTTAACCAAACACTTTAGAAACCAATACAATAGACTTAACTTGATTTTTCAGCAAAAAGCAACTTATTGTGTTCTAATTGATGCAAGAAATACATTTATTTTGCATTAAACGATTAATCGATCAATCGCCAATTTTTCCAATTAATCGCCCGAATAACCAATTAATCAATTTTCTTCATTTTTCGAATAATGACCTAACCGATTAACCGTCACGGTCGAATAATTGGAAACACTAGTTTTTCTTGTTTTTCTAATTTTCAAATTTCATGGCATATTATATTGAATGTGAAGACAAGGGGTCGGTTAAACTAATGAAAAAACATAACATAAGCATGTACTTAAGTTTAATTTAAATAATTTATTTTAATCATTTGAAAATAAAAGTAGTTTTTAGTTTTTTAAATTGTTTTATTAAAATTCCAAAATTTTCTCGCAAAATTATGTGTTATATAAAATCTCACCGATCAGTTCAAAAACATGCAGAAATGTGGATATTTCTTGCTCTTATTAAACATTTTAGTATGTTTTCTTTAAAATAATACTGCTGAAAAAATTACCTAACCAGGATTACAGCATTCTCAAACCCTTTTTGAAAATATCCCCAGAAATGTCTAATAAGCTTCCAAAATTCCTATCACCAAAGAGTATCCCTGTTGGGATACTTACAAAAATATTTAAAAAAAATTTATTTCAAATAGAAAAAGATCCAAAAAAAAATATTTTTTTAATTTCTGGGATAAATAAAATAAAATTTATAATCGTATTTAGAGTTTTGAGACGAAAAATCAAAATTCAAATTTTAGAAAATCCAAACAATAATAATAATAAAACAAGAAATAACTCCACAAAAGTACGGAGTTTTAAAGCACATTGGTCTATAGTTGTAAAACTCTAAATACTCTATACTTGTACAACTCTAAGGTAGAAATCCCACTTTTAAATAAAACTATTTAAAAAAAATTGTAGGACCAATTGTAAGGGTTCCCCTTATTTTAAACCTTTAAAACCCCATATTTATTACTATTTAAACAAATCTTTGTAGAATTTAGAATTTAAGTTACGCGTTTTAAAAAAATTAAGTCTTATGTCTTCTTAATTCTTAACCCAATTTTTTTTAAATAAAAACAAGGTGCTTTAGAAAGAATCCTTTACATATTTACTTTTCCAAATAATTTCAATCCATGTGTGGTTCATTATGTAAAAATGTTTGTATTAGTTAAAGATATTTCTGCAGGGAACCGCTGTGAAGTAACAAGATTAAAAAATATTGTTACGATTTTACCCTTTATAAAATCGTTGATTTATTTACCTTTTAAATAAATCGAGTTCTTTCTATATTGCAAATAATAAACACCGTTTGAAATTATTTATAGCTCTATTTATTTATAACCGTCACTAAAAATAACAGAAATACGCTTTAATAGCAAACTTTATTTACACGATTTAGATAAACTAAACGTTAGCCACACTTTAGTTCTTCACACTTTGCGCTTTACTTATAAACTGAACTACTTTGCCATCCTGCTGGCGTTTTTATATATGCGGGTTAAAATAACTAGAGTATGGCAGCATCGTCTAGAAGCTGCACACTGGCAACTTTGAGAATGTTCTTCTACAGTTTGACATAAGAAACAATAGTTATGGTTGCCATTTAATTGTTTTACATTTCAGGGCTAACATATGGGGATTTGCATTTCTACGATTAAATGGAATTTCTGTAACACTGCCGCCCACTTAAGTCTGTTCGTCCCGAACAGACATAGTTTTCCCCTTCCCATAATCAGCTAGTCGTTCCAGATGCACAACCTTCATCTTAGATTTTGGGCTCTGATATTTCTGTATTCTATAGACCACGTCATTTAACCTTTTAATCAGCCTGTAGGGTCCTTCCTACAGGCTGATTGCGGATTAAACAGCAGAACCAACTCGCCCTCATTAAATCCTTCAGAATTCGCTGCTCGATCGTACCTCGCCTTCATCTTGTCGCTCACCATTTTAATTCGATTGCGGACGAACTCCTGACGTTTGTTGAGGTCTTCTTGTTCCCGGGAAGAGTTGTGGTTTTTACTGTCTGTTGCGGCGGGCTTAACACCAAGTTCCAAATCGCCGGGCAATTTTAGTTCCGTTCCAAAGATTGTTCTTACTGGTCCTTTGGCTGCTATGCATTGCGCGCAATTTGCTATCCAGTCGCTCACAGCTTGCTGGCAGCCGATCCTGTAGAATCGTTGTTTTAACTTCTCTAGGGTTTTCGTGACACCGAGATGTCCTCCACTGGGACCGTCATGGAACTCTTTTAACACTTCCTCTATTTTGCTTGACGGCACCACAATTAGCTTTGTCTCAGTTTTGCCGTCCGCACTTTCCCATATACGGTATAAGCAGTGATTAATTACCCGTAGACTGTTCCACTGGGCCCAATACGCCTTCATTAGCGGACTTTCAGCTGATATTTGTTAACGGGTAGGCCTTCTGTCCTCTGCTTTGGCTGACACAATTTTTGACAGTATGGGGTCATTTTGTTGCGCCGCTTACCAGGCTTCACTCGACTCGATATGCGTTTGTCGGATGTCCACGATACGGTCTTTTCCTTTTGCCTTTGAACTGTGCTTGCCATGTTTCCTACCCTTGCTGTGCTCAATGGTAACCGGTTTTCTTACTTGAGCCTTGTGCTCATATCCAACATCAAGGGGTATTTTAACATTTCGCCAAATCATAACTTTTTGCCCCATATGCAGATTAATGCCGTGACTAATCATAAAATCTGCACCAATGATTATTTCGTCCACAATATCGGCAACAATAAATACATGATTGACGCTTACGTTGGAAATCGTTAGTTTTACATGCACTTTGCCATAGACAGTACCAGTCTCCCCAGTAGCTGTGCGCAGTCTCACCCCATATAATGGTTCAATTGCCTCCTTAACTAAATCAGGTCTGATGACAGACTGTGATGCTCCTGTGTCTATAGTACAAATGTGCTTTCTGCCGTTGATATATCCACAAGCAGTAAGATTGCTTTTTCCCTGCTGTATCACTGATATGGAGATTGTGGGGCCCTCGCTTGTATGAGCTGGATCGTGTCCCGCAGTGCTAGCTCTTTTTGGTTTTAACGCTGACTCCTGTGCTAATTGATTACCCGGCCGGAAGCTTTTTCCTGGTGCTCGGCAGTTCCGCTGAAAATGTCCCACTCTTCCGCAGTTATAGCATTCGGCCTTAACTTGATTCCTCCCTAATGCCTGCATTACTGCCTCTTTAACTGCTTCTATAAACTTAGCGCTTATATCTTCCTCTTTTTCAGCAGTTACTTCGAGGTTTCGCACATTAAATATTTGCGGCTTAGCAATTATTTTCGCAGTCTCCTGTGACAGTGCAAATGAAACAGTTTCCACAAAAGATGATTTTCGTGTAGCACACACCGCGTACCTTACATCAGGATCATGAATTCCCTTCACAAATGCTTCAATTTTGAATTCATCTAATAATGGATGATTTTCGCCCGGATACGTCAGCTGCACAAACCGCTCAATTTCTGTTGCAAAATCCTGCAATGACTCATTTGCTTTCTGCAGTCTACCTCTAAGTTCCATTCGGTAAATTTCCTTTTTGTGTTCGCCACCATACTTTCGCTGCAGTGCCACCATTATGTCGTCATAATTATTTCTGCAGGTGATTGGCACACTTTCTAAAATTTCTGCAGCTTTTCCTTTTAAGGCCAGAATCAACTCTATAGCTTTTTCTTCGATGTTCCACATATTTCTGGCGGCAACTGTCTCGAACTGGAACTTAAAAACATTAAATGGTACGCTGCCATCAAAAGTAGGGGCCTTTGCTCTACCAGAACTTTCCTGAATAATTCGTACTGAACCCTCTTGACATTGGAGATTATTTACTTTATTTTCCAGATCTTGCAGTTTTTTCTCGACATCTTTAGCTTGTATTTCCACGCCATTCTCTAATTCGGACAACTTCTTGTCAAATCTATCCATTTTCTCATTAGTGGCTCTGGAAGATTCTTGAAGCTTTTCTTCTACCTTATCTAACAATTTCTCGTTGTCTGCTCTCGATGTTTCTAGCAGTTCCGTTTTCATCTTAGTTAGCAGTTTCTCGTTGTCTGCTCTAGAAGCTTCTAACATTTTCATGTTGTGTGCTCTAGAAGTTTCTAGCAGTTTCATTTCCATTTTAGTAAACAGTTTCTCATTGTCTGCTCTTGAAGTTTCTAGCAATTTCTTGTTGCTTTCCATCATAGCGGCCAACATTGCGCTTAACTCCATATTACCTTCTGTTTTACGGGTACTAACCTCCATTGCTTCTTTTTCATCAAATTCGTAAGTCGCAATGTCAATCTTACGCCGCTCGAATTCCTCTATCAGCCTCTTTTGTAATTCAGTCTTATTACCTGCTGTCGGTAGCTCCAATTTGCTCAATTCCTTTTTGAGCTGTTCCACCTTAAGCTCCTCCAATTTCATGACTGCTTATTATTTTGCAATCCCACTTCTGACACCAATTGTTACGATTTTACCCTTTATTAAATCGTTGATTTTATTTACCTTTTAAATAAATCGAGTTCTTTCTATATTGCAAATAATAAACACCGTTTGAAATTATTTATAGCTCTATTTATTAATAACCGTCACTAAAAATAACAGAAATACGCTTTAATAGCAAACTTTATTTACACGATTTAGATAAACTAAACGTTAGCCACACTTTAGTTCTTCACACTTTGCGTTTTACTTATAAACTGAACTACTTTGCCATCCTGCTGGCGTTTTTATATATGCGGGTTAAAATAACTAGAATATGGCAGCATCGTCTAGAAGCTGCACACTGGCAACTTTGAGAATGTTCTTCTACAGTTTGACATAAGAAACAATACTTATGGTGAAGGGTTGCCATTTAATTGTTTTACATTTCAGGGCTAACATATGGGGATTTGCATTTCTACGATTAAATGGAATTTCTGTAACAATATATTAGCTGTACATACATATACGAGGGCAAATCAATAAGTCCGTAACTTTTCAAACTTCCCTCGTAGTTATATGAAATGCAACACTGCTCTCATCAAGTTACACCTGTTAGTTGACTACTGTCAAATTAAGAGCAAGTTCCGTCATTTACTTTACGTTTAACCGTCAATCAAACCAAGGAAAAGCTTTATAAATACTACGGGGACTCTGCACCATTGATTTCAATGGTAAAGAGTGGTTTACTGACTTTCGTTGTGGCCTTACAAGCACGGAAGATGCAGAACGTTCTGGACTCCCAGTTGAGGTCTCTACACCCAAAACAATCTAAAAAAATCACGATATGGTGTTGGCCGATCGGAGATTAAATGTGCGATATTTTGTGGAAGATACAGTCATCTCAGTGGTTCAGTGGCTCAGTGGTTTTAATTTTTAACGATCACTTGCGCACTTCCGCAAGATGGCTGCCGCGTTTGCTCACAATCGACCACCAACGGAATCGTGTGACAGTTAGTTTCCATGGCAAAAATCCATGAAGTAAACTACGAATCGCCCCCTCATTCGCCTTATTCTCCGAATTTAGTCCCCAGTGGCTATTTAATACTTTCAAAGAGATTTTGCTCCAACGATGAAATTATTGATCAAACAAATGTCTATTTTATGGACCTCGAAAAATCTCATTTTTTTGAAAGGGATGCAAAAATTGGAGAAACGTTTTTGAAAAATAATTTTTTTTTTTTTTTTGAAAAAAAATTGTGTTTCATTCAAAAAGTCACGGACTTATTGACCCACCCTCGCATCTATCTTCCAAAAGTCTGATCATGATAGGGTTAAATATGTCGGTGTGCATTGGAACTGCCGATATCATTAAATTGCCGATACCGCAATAACTTAAATAACGTTACCCTTTAAATATCGTTACCGAAATAACCAAAATACCGTTATCGCTAAAATACAGTTACCGAAACAATAGAAAATAGCGTTATCGCTAAAATACCGTCACCGAAATAATAGAAAATGTCCTTACCCTTAAAATAACCGCAATCGTTTCTGTTACCGTCCATGCTCAAAACATATACCTATAACTTTATCTCCATGCCCCATTCTTCTAGGCTACCCTTAACTGCATCTGATTGACTGACAGGTATCAGTTATTCTCTAATGCAGGAATCCGCAGTAGTTGCCAACCGCTCAGTACATTATTTCTGGAGAAGATTTCGTAAAAGTATTCCACAATATACTCCACTAACATGTTGGGGGAATCCCTATCATAACCAGCTGCTTTTTTGGTGTTCAAGCTACTTACATATAATAATTTCCATGTCTTCAGCTGTAACTGGTTGAAGAGAGGGATGATCGAAACTTTAAGATAACTTTCTAAGCTGGTGAAATCATCACCTGGATAAATTTTAATCTGCTTTCTTAGATCACACACCGATTGTGTAAAATACTGATTTTAAATTTTTAGCTTTTACATTGTCATCAAAAATACCTGTTGATGTCGTAAGATTACCATTTCCAGCATTTTTTTTTGGATCTCTATCTACTCTCCTTAAATTATCAGACCAGTAATCACTTCTTGCCGATCTTCAGGACACCTTGATGATTTTACTTATTCTCTTTAATAAATCATCATACTTTTTCTCTTTAGAGAAAAACTTTACGTTTAAATAAAATTAAATTTTGCTTATTTTTATTTATCCATGGACAAAGTTCAAATTGTAGTTGAGTTTTAAGTTTGGTTTTGCTCGTAGAATTCGTTACAGCATCGTTGATACAACATATTAGTTTTTTCGATTAAATTTGATGAAGTTTTTAGGATGTAGATTATCTTTAAACTCAGTTTATCGCAGTTTCTAACTAAAATACCGCTTTTGAAATTTGGTTTATTTTGTTTTATTTCAATGAAGACCAAAATTCTACGCAAAGAAAAGTTCCGACAAATTTATGTTAATAAACTTGGAAATGGCAGACAAAATTCGTATTCGGTTTAACTAAGCCAAGTTTAACACACATCCCGAAAACTCCGTCTAAGAGATGTTTATATCTATATCGGTTAAATTACTATGCAAATACCCTTTTACCATGTGAGTTTTATATATTTCTTTATAATTATTATCAGTCAATGTACATTCAACTAAATCAACCGCAATAAATTTTGAAACAACTATGATATACAGTGAGCAGCAAAAGTCATGGTACCCCAGCTATATTAAATAATTTTTCGTAGTTTCTTAAAAAAATCGGTAACAAATGATAAGACACTTATTTTTATTTAATGTGTTATCTTGTATAACAAATCCAAGTAACATTTCACTTATTTAGCTAAACAATAAATAAAAAATTACAGATAATGGTAACATAATATTTTTGCACAATGAAAGTCATGGTACCCATAAAAAACAAAACGTTATTAAAGTTTTACGATTAGTAGGATTTCGTTAAAACTTCATCTAAGTGTATCGGCATTGAGTGCACAAAGATTTTTGTGTATTTTTCGAAAATTTGACACCATTTGATTTCATATGCGTTTCCCTAAATAAAGTTCATATCGAGACTTTAAGGAGGGGTTATTAGCATATGTGGTATATTGTATGCAATCCACATCTTTGTGGTGTACATAGGATCATTGTCATGTCGAAAATAATAACAACTACGAGTATTCAGTTTTTCAGCACTCTAATATTTTCTTTCAGAATGCTCATATAAACTGTTTCGTAAATCGTCTTCTCAATTAAAACCAAATAGTCGATTTCGGCTGCTCTGGCCCTATTCTTTGACTTCACCCCCTCCATAATTTACAGTTTTTCTATTATTTTTATCGCACTTTTTCCGTCATACCAATGCGTCTGTTCGATCCAAAAATATTTAATTTTGATTCGTCTGAGAAAATTACTTTTCCCTAAAGTCGTTTGCTTTAATTTTATATACCTTTTGTTTTGATAACGTACGGCGTTTTGCGTCCGGTACAAGCATTGTACCCCGCTCTTTTAAGATACATACGTACAGTGTCCACAGAAAAATCTTTTTCCTTAACTCTGTTGCTACTTTATTACTTTATACATTACTTTGTAATGAGTACTCCTTCATTCAGCATAATTTTCAAAATAAAAATAATGTATTACCTATAATATGTTACTTATTTTATTATTTTGAATTAAATAATAATAAGTTACCTGTAATGGCTTGCCTTTTGTATTATTTTAATATAAATAATAATGAGTCATTGTTGATTGTTTAAATAACTGTATTTATTAATTTGTATTTTATTAATTTAATTAATTAATTTTTTAAAATTGGTTTTTAATCAAAAAAATTATCATGTAAGTAAACAGGAAAAAGCTTGCAAATTAGTTTAGAGTAGTGTCGAATTTATTTATTTTAACTTATTATTTATTATTTTAACATCTTATATTTTGGTAT
This sequence comes from Eustalomyia histrio, assembly GCA_949748255.1. Lineage (NCBI taxonomy): Eukaryota > Metazoa > Arthropoda > Insecta > Diptera > Anthomyiidae > Eustalomyia > Eustalomyia histrio. The sequence goes on along the minus strand of OX456526.1, from coordinate 107,747,396 downwards.
TTAGATCACGAATATGACAAAAAATTTAAAACATCTTATGGAAAAAATCGAGTTTTAACTGTAGTTCCGAAATATCCTTTTTATACAATTTTTTAAAATTGTAAAGAGATTGAAAATTTCGGAAACCAAATTTGAAATCAGGAGAAGAAATCTATAAAAATCAAAATCAAAAATTACTTCAATTTCAAAGCGAAAACTTTCTCATTTTGATATTTGACGACGAATACATATGTATGTCCCAAATTGTATCAGTATCCCGTAATAAATAAAGTGAACCAATTCCAAATATCTCGATGTTTCTAAAAACTAAAAGAATGGGTCAGGTCCTACTAAGATATTTATTACCTGTGTTGGCCAATAGGATTCGAGAAAATGTGTTCCAAAAATTATGCAAAAATATAAATTTTATTTATGGCTCTGAAACTATATTGATCCAAATAGTTAGTATTGTGTGAAAACAACAACTATGATCTGTCGATACAAGCACATTTAAGAAAGTCGGGTAAAAAATGGGCCAAATGCGACAAAAATTGAAAATGGGCCGTCAAAAACTGAAAATTGGCCGTCAAAGGGTTAATTTATATACTTCCTTTTGGAAGAAAAGCGGTTTAGAAATTGGGATTCACAGCACTGCATCGCATTACCTTGTCGGTTACTCAAAGTTAATTAAGAATTGGTTACCAGGAGTTAAAAAATAATGCGTCACTCAATTTCATTATAATTAGTTATAGTAACCAATTATTGGTTATCAGTAACCAATTATTAATATTCATACGCGTAACCCATTATTATTTAATTTTTCGTAAGCTTTCACGTAAGAAGAACACCTTACCTTTTGGGACATCCCGTATAAAAAAGTTAGAATTATAATATAAATGTTAATACGTGAAAACCTTGGAATTTAGATTACTAGACTCATTATTTGGTAAGGTGTGCTTTTGCTGGGTACTTTAGGTGCACTTGTGAATGGGTCTCTCGTAATAATGGCTTCAATTTTTCGTTAGTATCTATTATTGAGCTTTGGTGGACGGTTCGCGGTTTATTTTCAATTATTTTTCTCTTTAGACCAGATTTATTACTTTTTGCAATGTGCATTTGCTCCCATTTTTAATTATAGAAGTTTCGGTATATGATTTACTCCATTAGGGACAATTGATTACTATTTTTTGTTTTCCTATTGATAGCTCTATTCTCGACATTTAAAAAAAATTACTTGACTTCACTTCTTGCAAATTCGGGTTGTACCTTCACATATTTCAAAGTAATAAACGAAAGTCTAAGTTATGCCAACAGTTTTGCGTCGCCGACCAGGCTTCACTCGAATCAATATTGCGTCCGTCGAAAGTCCACGATGTACTCTTTTTCCTTAGCCCTGAACAATGCATAAATTTTTGCACAATATGCAGATTAATGAAATCTGCACCAATGATTACTACGTCCACAATATCGGCAAAAATAAATACGTGATTGACGCTTATTTTAGCAATCGTTAGTTTCACATTCACTTAGACAGAACCAGTCCAGTAGCTGTGCGCAGTCTCAGCCTGTATAATGGCTCAATTACCTCTTTAACTAGATCAGGCCTGTTGACAGACTGCTATGCTCCTGTTGTTATACTACAAATGTGCTTTCTACTTTTCCCTTGCTGTATTACTGATATGTCATCTCATTTTAGTTTTATCGGTGACTCTATTGCAAATTGCGGGCTTTTTCTTGGTGCTCAGCAGTTCCGCTGAAAATGTCCCACTCTTCCGCAGTTATAGAATTCGGCCTTGACTTACTTTCTCCTCATGCTCGCTTAACTGCCTCTTTTAACTCTGTTTACATGGTACTTATACCTTTCTCCTTTTCAGCAATAACTTCGAGGTATGGCACGTTAAATATTTGCGGCTTAGCAATTACCTACACAGTCTCTTATGCTAGCGAATGAGACAGTTCCCGCAAAAGGCGATTTTTGTGTAGCACACACCGTTTAACTTGCATTAGAGTCACAAATTCCTCTTAAAAACGCTTCAATTTGGAATTAATCTAATAATGGATGATTTTCGCCCGGATAAGACAGCTGCACCAACCGCTCATTTTCTGTTACAAAATCTTGTAACGACTAGCTTTTTGTGCCCTGCCTCTTAATTCCATTCTGTAAATTTCTTTTTTGTGTTCGCTACCATACTTTCGCTGCAGTGCCATCATTATGTCATTATAGATGAATTTCATTTAAAAATCGAGATAAAACTGAAATTTTGAACCCGACCACCTCAGATATCGATGAAATTTTGTTTATAGCTAAATTTGATCAATACAAACAAACTCTCATTTTTAGAAATGACTGTTTTGCGATTTTTTGGGCGTGGCACAGTGGGAAAGTTTTCGAAAAAACGCGAATCGGCTGAACCGATTTACATGATATTTGTATCATTAAAAAGATATTTTAACAGGCTTTATGACACGTTTAAAAAAATTACACTGTAAAAAATTTATAACAAAAAGAAAATTTTAACTAACGAAAAATCCAAAAAGATCAAGGGTTTTTTACAGTGTATTATTTTTTTAGAAAGGTTTATCCTTCACCTATACCATATCAAAAAATAAAAATGGGTTCTTTTTTAGTTTTTTTTATATAATTTATTAAGTAGTGTCACTTCTAGTAATTGCCCTTATATTTTATATTTACAGGTAAAATAAATAAACATTGTCCCAGGAAAATTGTGAATATGTTTTAACCCAAATTTTTTAAGTAGTGTCACTTCTAGTAATACGTACCGAAAGTTTTCGAAATAATTCGAATAATGATTACATTTTTTTTAAGTTAATTATTTGTAAGAAATTTTGCGCTGCTTAAATTTGGCATAGTCAGAATATCTGCGCACATGTACAAAAGTTTCATTTATCGGAATGAATAAATGAAAGCCTTGAGTTCCTCTTATAGTTTGAGCTTCTTTATATCTTGAAAATAGCTTTTCTTTAACGTTGTTGTATTCGTCAGCATCTGCGTAAGCAACTTGTATGGTGGTCTTACATGTTTCTGATGCCCAGTGATAGAGTTGCCTCGTTGTCTGGATTTCATTTTTATTTGCAATACTATAATTTCGAGCACCTCTCTTCAATGTTCCTCCGATTCCATCACATGCAGATTTTTCGTGACTGGTAGCATAAAAGTGCCATTCAGCGTCAATACCAAAATCAGATTTAAATAAATAAAATAATAAAATATCTTTTTAATGATAGCAAGATCATGTAAATCGGTTCACCAGATTCTGAGTTATTGTAGTTTAAATGGAGCTCTTTTCAACCATTTTCGCGTTTTTTCGAAAACTTTCCCACTGTGCCACGCCCAAAAAATCGCAAAAAAGTTATTTCTAAAAATGAGAGTTTGTTTGTATTGATCAAATTTAGCAATGAACAAAATTTCATCGATATCTGAGGGGGTCGGGTTCAATGCATCTCGATTTTTACATGAAATTCATCTATAATTATTTCTGCAGGTGATTGGCACACTTTATATAATTTCTGCTATAGCTTTTTCTTCGTTGTTCAACACATTTCCAGCGGCAACCGGAACTTAAATACATTAAATGGTATACTGCTATCAAAAGTTAGGGTCATTGTTCTACCAAAAGTTTTCGAGATAATTCGCACTGAGCCCTTTTGACATTGAAGATAATTCATTTTACTTTCTAGATCTTCTATTTTTTTCTCGATATCTTAGGCTTATATTTTCACGCCATTTTCTCATTAGCTACTCTAGAAGATTCATGCAGATTATCTTCCATTTTAGCAGTTTCTCGTTGTCTGCTCTCGAAGTTTTTATCTTAGTTAACAGTTTCTCGTTGTCTGATCTAGAAATTCCCAACTGCTTCTGGTTGTCCGCTTTAGATGTTTCCTGATGTTCAGCTAACAATTTTTGGTTGTCTGCTCTAGATGTTTCCAACAGTTTCTTATAGTCTGCTCTAGAAGTAGAGTATACGAAAAACCGGCCTTTTGAAAAACCCGGTTTCGGTTTTCTTCAAAAAATCGAATTTTAAAAAAACCGGTTTCGGTTTTTGCAGGTTTTTCGTTTTTTTTTAATTTGAATAAAAAGCTTATATATTGTTTTTTTTAGCAAAAAAACAGAAATTTAATATATAAATTAACAAAAATAAAAAAAAAAACATTCTTTGAAAAAAAAAATATTTATTTAAATTTATTTTTTTTATTGTATTACATATCAACAAAAAATTAACTTAAAACCAATATTTTTTAAATATAATATATTAAAAATTAATATTATAAAACTATATTCATATCAAATGAATAGAGTTCATTAAGTTTGTAAATTAGGAACGTTAGTAATTTGAACGTTTAAAACGTTTGGCATTAAATAAGTTTTTTTAATATTACATTTTTAATATGTAAAAAGAAAATCTATTTTTTACTTCTAAAATAACATTTTAGAATAATATAACTTTATTCGATCTTATTTTAATATTAATATTAAATTTTTTTAAGCTAAAGATTTTTTTTTTTAATTTTTTAAAAAAGAAATTTTATAAAAAAAAAGATCTTTAGCTTAAAAAAATTGAATATTAATAATATTTTAGAAATTATATGCAATTAAAATGTTTCGTTTTAAGACGATTTTCTTGTTTGCTTTTGATAAAGCTAAAAGTGGAAAATACTCTTTCACTAATAGTACATGTTGGACAAATAGTCAAAAGACAATTTCATAAATTTTCCAACTTTTCAGTTCTTTTGTCGCATTTATCAAGATATATGAAATCATCATATAATGATGAATGATTTTGTACAGTCTCTTGTTTAGGATTTTGAATACTTTTTATTGTGTGATTTAGATCAGAAATTAAACTATTTGAATTTGGAATATCGAAAGTTAAGTCTTCATTAGAATCTATCAGTCTTACATCTAAATCTTCATAAGCAAACAAACGATTATAAATGTGTTCGAAAAATAAAAAAGAGAGCAAGTAACCCAGTTGGTAATGTAATTAAAAAAACCGGTTACCCGAACAAAAAAGACCGGTTTTCGGTTTTCTTCGAATTTACAAAATATTCGAAACCGATCGGTTTAAAAAAAAGAAACCGGTAGACCGGTTTTCGGTTTCGGTTTTGAATACTCTATCTAGAAGTTTCTAACAGTGTCATGTTGTCTGCTAAAGAAATTTTAAGCAATTTCTCATTTTTTCCATTTTCCCCATCATAGCAGCCAACATTGCGCTTAACTGCATTTTCCCTTCTATTGGGCGGGTACAAACCTGCATTTCTTTTTTTTTCGTCAAATTCAGAAGTACTGACGTCAACTGCACCCCGCTCGATTTCCCCTATCAGCCTCTTTTGCAATTCCGCTTTATTTCCTGCTGCCGCTAGCGCCAGCTAACTTAATTCCTTTTTGAGCAGTTCGACTTTAATGGAAATCTCGTCAATGGACGAGAAAATCTAATGAAAATCCTACTAATCAACACTGCGTTTGGGACAATCTGGCATTTTTTTGAGACACTATTTTACGAATTTTTACGAAAACACGTAGAAAAAATAATTCAATTTTATTAGAACTTTATTTTATTTCATTTACAAATAAACATGAACAAGTACGAATTTTTAGGAAAATATCAGGCTTAAAGCCAGTGTTAATTCATTTATTTTAGAATATATTCTATGTGTTTTTTTATAAATATCTGTAGAAAGGGCAATTGCAACTCTTTTTTCAAGGAGAATACATTTTCTAAAATATGTTGTCAGCTTTTCCAAATTTTGTCAATTTTGAACAGAGCAACTGAAATGTTTGGCGAGACATGCCAAAACTTTCAATGAATAGCTTCTCTGACATTAGAGGAATGTATTTCTTCCAAAAACAACCATGACGAATCTATGATACATAGTTTGTAATGATAAATGAAAACATATTATTTTTTGTACCTACGTGCACCTATTCCATCCTGTTTTGTAATATTTACGAATAATAAGTTTGCATTTGTTTTTAAATGAGAACATAAACTAAATTATAGGAACTTTTTCCCGCAGGTATTCTATTGCAGATTGTGCGGTATTAACCATCTAGTGTTACATTAATAGAAATCTTTCTTCTTGAAAGTTTTTGAAGAATCTGTAAATTTTTTTTATAAAATAGTTGTTTACATAAATCATCTGTTTATATCAGCTGTCAAACCGAAATCTCGTAATTGCAATGTAAACACTCCTAGATTTCGGAGGATATTTTAAGCGAAATCTCGAGATTTAATGCCAAGTGTAAACACAATTTTAATCGACAACGCTTCTTCTTTAGCTTTTTATTATCAAATCAACTGTAATGCAATATTGCTGGCATTTTTAACTGAGCGGATTAAAATATTTAGAATATGGCAGCACCGCCCAGAAGCTGCATACTGGCAACTTTGAGAATGTTCTTTGAAGTTTGACAACAGAACTCCAATGCAACACTAGTCGTGGTGAAGGGTTGTCATTTACGGCAACTGTTTTTTATTTCAGGCCTGGGTTTATAGGAATTTGTGTTTCTACGAGTAAATGGAAATTGATGAATAGACTTTCCGTAACAATATAATATACAAATATTATATAAATTTATAAATTTCTATAATAATATAAACATGATTTCGTAAATTGTTTTAGTACAAAGTATGAAAAAATTGTAACATTGTACAAATTTTATAAAATATACAAATAAAAACTTGGTACTAATAACGAAATGTCACTTTTATATATTGCAAAATTTTTCGTAAAGTCACAATAACCAAATTTTTCGTAAAATGGACCAGTTTTAGGATATTTTACATATTGATTACTATGGCAAAGCTACTGCCTAATTTAAACGTTTGGTTGTAGAGCACGCTTCTTTTAGTTCCTCCGGAAGAGACCTGCTGTAGGCACTTCTTCTAGTCGTGGTAAAACAAACAAATTGCGGTAGAACAATAACTAAGGTTATAGAGACTTCTCTTACTTATTCCTGTAAAACCTGGCGTACGCACTCCTCTCGATCGCGGTAAATAAGCAATAACGATAAAGAGTCCAAGCGGAGAAACTTCTGCCGATTGAGGTAAAATAAATATTGGCAGTAGAGGAACCTGACGGAAGCAATTCTCTGAATAATAATATGCTCTTGACTTAATGTACCCAGCAAAACATTGGAAATATGTTGGTATTACCATATTTATTACCTGGTGATACGTCCAACCCGTTAACCTTGCATTACTTTAGAATCTAACACTTTACCTTTGCATTGCTTCAGATACCACATCCAGAGGTGACAAAATTTTTTGGATGTGAAAACAAATTTTATGATGGAAAAAAATTTTGAGGTAAAAAAATTTTTTGAGGTTAAAAAATGTTTTGCGGTGAAAAAAAATGTTAGTGGTGAAAAATATTTTTTGAGCTGAAAAATATTTGAGTTAAATATAAAATATTATTAAATTCTAAGCGACTGGTGAAAAACAAGACAAAATATTTTACTTGCCGGTCGCTACTATGAAATTGTATTAAAATACACAAATTTGTTTGTCAAATTTGGAGGTAACTTCACATTTTCACTCATAACTTTTTAACCGCTGGACCGATTTTGCTCATTTTCAATAGCAAACTGCACTGAGGATGTCCAATAATCTAGGTAAAAATGAACTGTTTACGTCTAGCTGTTTGAGGCTTTTGCTACCCATGAATCCGGATAGATTTTCTTATTTCAAATCTACATCCAAACTAAAGCGGGGTTTACATCATACCACAAGTCATAGGATCTGTCAAAAAGACAGTCAGATACGTACAGAATATTCGATTACAAATTTTGACAGTCAGGTTGATTTTTTCGTTTTTTAAATATTTCATAAAATTATGAGAGCCAGTGTTGCAAAACAGTTGTAAAGTAAATTGGCGGTAAAAAACAATTGAGCAACAAGCAAAAACAGCTGTTTTCGTCTGATTGCCTAAGATTTGCATCTGAAGGTGTAAACCAGGGGTGCCCAAAAGTTCCTTATGGAATAGTAAACACCAATACATTTAAAGAATAACTAATTTTTATTCAATATTTTTTATTGTAAAAACCAATACATACAAAGAAAAAAGAAAAAAATATATATTTCATATAATCGTTAAACAAACACAAAATCTACATTGATGATCGCTGTCGTCAATGTTTACCAGCAAAGCATACGAAAGTGTTGTTGCTTTGCACTTGCATGTTTACAGTGAAGAACGACAAAAAAACTAATAAGGCAAAAGTTTTTGTGTATTTCGTATTGCTATTGCTGAGTGCTCTATGTGTATTAAAACACACAGCCTATGGCTAAGAGCATTTACAAAAACAAATGAGCATCAAGAGCATAGGGCTTGGACATCCTTGGTGTAAACCCAAAGCGGCTTACCAAAGAGATTTTTTTGATTTTCTTTAGGTAAAATCAGATAATGTAAACTCCGCTTAAGCAGTTGTGTATACGATCAACAATTAAAAGTATACAGCTGATTCGAAACTTTATGATACAAACAGACTAATATTGTCTTTATTTTTAATTTCAATCAGTTGGGAATTTATTGCGGTGTGTTTACTTAGTATATCGTCAGTTTATAATTGGTTTTACGAACAATATATGCAAAGAGTCGGTATCGAGAAAATCGATAAAAGTTTACATAAATTTTTCTTAAAATCCACTTGATATTTTTTTTTATTTTCACCATCGATAGTGGCATGTAAATATTTCAAACAAAACTACAAATTTTCATTTGCTTATATACAATAGGTCATAATTTATTAAGCTTTAGAGTTGATTTTAATAACTTATTTGAATTTAATTATTATAAAAGAATATAAATAAAAATATAAATTGATTTTAATCAAATAAGTTTTGTGTAGGCACAAACAAGTGGGCGACTTTTGCCGTCACAGTGGTTAAGCATAATTTATTATTTACACAGAAAAAGCGATTTTTAAAATCTATTTTGATTGCTAAAACCAACAAATTCGGTTAGTTCAGCCATATTAAAACTTGATTAGGGAATATTTTGGGTGTTACAACTGTGGATTGCTTCTGTGTCAGTTTAAATTTAATAACCAAAAATCTACCCAGCTTCTTTTATTAATCCCTGTTTCATAAATGTTCGTGTATTCTTTCAAGTGGTTACATCTGTTGTTTGTCCAACACCAGAAAATCCTAAAAATGGTAAAGCAACCTACACCACATTGGCTTATAACTCTGTCGTGAGTTATGAATGCCGATATGGTTACACATTGATGGGTGAAAGTTCCAGCCGGTGTGGTGCTGATAGAAAATGGAGTGGAACATTGCCAGTTTGCAAGGGTAAGTATAAATAAATAATATGCAAATCAAACAGTTTGACTAAATAACGGTAATTAGTCGGTATTTCTTAGGGCGCGCAGTGGTGCCAAACCAAAAACAAAAATTGTAATATGTAGTTATGGATCTTCTAAACTAAAAAAACTTTCATAAAAATCGAAAACGAGGATCTAAGCTTTAAAAAATTACTACCGTGCGAAGTATAACTATAAACGCACTCAAAATATTCTCATATTTTTATACCCTCTACCATATATGGAGAGGGTATTGCTTTTCTAACATGTCGTGATCCTTATGCGATTTCAAGCGATTTCTGTGTGTTGAAATGGCGATCACATCGTGAATCGCCATTTCTTTATACCTAGGATAATGTACATCCTTCCGAGCAGTTTGGTATTGAAAATGAGCAAACTCTGTCCAGCGGTTAAAAAGTTATAAGTGAAAATGTCATAGTACCTCTAAATTTTCCATACAAATTGGTGTATTTTAGGACAATTTCATAGTAGCGACCGGCAAGTAAAATATTTTCTCTTGTTTTTTACCAGTAGCTTAACCTCAAAAAATATTTTTCACCATTAAAATTTTTTTTCCCCACAAACAATTTTTTCACATCAAAAAACTTATTATACCCTCCACCATATATGGTGTATTTAATACAATTTAATAGTACACTCACTAACCAAAAAAAGTCTGTAATGGCAACTGAAAATTTTGCTGTTATTACGGGAAATTCTGCTAATTTGAGTCCAGCGGTATTTTTTGCTAATCTTAGCAACACATGTCTGCTGACGTGTAGTACAATGAAATTAGTAGAAAAATTAGTAGCCGCTACTAAATTTTAGTAGACTTTTTGTAAAGTGGAATTTAAAATCCGTTTGCTAAAATCAGCAAAAAAAATTACTAAATACTATTAATAGTTTAAGATTTATTTTTTTTATCGAGCATCAAAAATTTTAATTATATGTTTTAAAAGATGTTTTATACAAAATGAAAAAAAAATCAAAGGCTTAAAAATTCTTAAAACATAAACGAATTTATCATTTTGTTTTAATTTGGTAATTTCTGTTTTGAAAAATATTTTAGTCAATTTTTTTTTTACTTTTAAGGTGAAATTTAAATTGTTGTTAGGGCTGATTTTTAGAAATAAATAACTTTTTAGTGCTATTTTAAGTGGATGTCCTATTTTTAGACATGAGTCGGTATCTTGACTTCCGATCCCTTTTTTAATCCTATATAACATTTTAGGGCAATTTAAGTTTGTATGTATAAGTTTAAATTATTAGAAATAATATTTCCATCAATATCGACTTTTTTAAAATTAGTAATTTTTTTTGCTAATTTTAGCAAATCGGTTTTCAAAAATTTGTAAAATGATTTCTGAAGTTAGCAACGAAAATTTGTAGATATTCTGTAAAAACTCTGTAATTTGTAAAATGTAAATAGCAAAAAGATTTGCTAAATAATAATTTTTTACTAAAAATCAGTACAAAAATAGTAAATTGGGATTGAAAACCGTTTACAAATTTTTCTACTAACTTTTTTTTCTGAGTGTAGCGACTGGCAAGTAATAATAATTGACAATTGAATAATATTTTATATTCAACTTAAATATTTTTAATTCAAAAAATTTGTTTGACCACTAATTCTTTGCTTGCGTTTAAAGTTATCATCCACTTGAGCAGAGTAAAGATAACGGTACTTACAGTGATTAGTTTCTGCTAATTTTTTGTTTATCCAACTTCTTTTCTCTAGATTCTAAAATTTTGTTGAATAGTAACGGTATTTTACATATCAAATATTAAAAATATGAGCAAATTTTGAGTGCGTTTATAGTTATGCTCCGGTCTGCATTATGTGGTGTCAAAGTTGACCATCTCGGGTATATAAGAGATTTATGATCGTATAACTTTTACAAATGTGGACCGATTAGACTTTTTGTAATCTTGGTTATGAGATAAAAAAATCCCATGTTTTAAGTACCACAGTAGATCTTATACTTAAAAAAATATTTAGTTTCAAATTCAACTTTAATTTTTTACCATGACTTATCAAAAGAAAATCATTAAAATTTGTGTGTCTAAATGCCACCAATTTTCCTAAAAACCAAAATGATTATTTAATTATTTTTTTATATTCAAAACTTTAAAATGTGTTCGTTCTAATGTTTCCACCTCGGTTAATCGTTTAACCGATTCCGCGATTAATCGTCTCGATTTCAGTTAATGTCGAAACAAATAATTAAAAACTCAGATAATTATTCGACCCAAATAATTGGTTAAAATAGGTCGATTAACTGGTAAAATTTTTAATTTGGAATTTTTCCATTATTTTTTCTAATGACTTTCTAATTTTCTTAACTTTACCCAAAGTTAAGCTTAAGAAACAGTAACTAAAATAAAATCAAACTCTTTTAAAGCACCTCAAAGTAAGTTATATATAGGCTTTAGGAAACTAAGTGTTAATTCTTTTAAAAATACCAAAAAAAAAAGCTTTTATTTGGAAAAAAAATTTCTATGATCTCGAACCAAACTAAAAATACATTTTCATACATATAAGTATCAAAAAGATCAACTATAAAAATATAAACTTCACTTTTAAAATATTACTTGGCACGATTTAAAAAAAATAATTGTTTAAACGTATGTGAAAACAATTTTAAAAACACATGTCTTTAATATTAGCTAATAGCTAATTTAGACATAGGGCAAACAAAGGAGAATATAAATAACACAAAAATAGTTAGAAAATTTCATCTAAACTCAATAAAAAAATAACAGTATGTTAGCATAAATAGCTTTTTCCGTTGATTTGTGAGTTAAATAGAGATATTTACAATTTGCATTTCGGCACGAAGAATGTTGATAAAAGTCGTAGCGGACCAGATAATGCATTTCATTCAGCTTGTGTCTAATAACTTCTTCTGTGTATTCTAAAATAAAAAATAAGAAAAAATTTTTCATTTGAAAACAAAATTTCTATGATCTCGAACCAAACTAAAAATCATGGACGGTAACCGAAACAAATGCGGTTATCGGTAAGGGTAACGCTATTTTCTACTATTTCTGTAACGTTATTTTAAGGGTAACGCTATTTTCTATTATTTCGGTAACGTTATTTTAAGGATAACGATTTTTTCAGTTAAATCGGTAACGGTATTTTAGGGATAACGATTTTTTCAGTTATTTCGGTATCGGTATTTTAGCGATAACGGTATTTTCCATTATTTCGGTAACGGCATTTTAGCGATAACGTTATTTTAGTTATTTCGGTAACGATATTTTAAGGGTAACATTATTTTTGTTATTGCGGTATCGGTATTTAACCCCATCATGATCAGACTTTTGGAAGATAGATATATGTATGTATGTACAGAGAATATATTTTTGAATCTTGTTACTTCACAGCGGCCCCTTGCAGAAATATGTATAACTAACACAAACATTTTTACATAATGAACCACATTGGCAAAAAGTAAGTAGGTCCGAGTAAAAAAATTAATCTGGCACAATATTTAATCATTTCCAATTTTATATTCTTTAATATCTTATTTATTGCAAATCAAATTAGATCCAGAAATATATTTGAGGATTTAGATGGATCTGAATTGATCCGAAAAATGGCAGATTAACTTAGACCCAACAATATAGTTATAAAGTAATATTCAAATTTATCCGAAGTCAGATCGAATTGTATCAGATTAGATCCAACAATATAATATACACGAAAACTACCACTTTTCCAATTTTATTTCAGAAATAGTCAATTGTATTTTAGAAATTGTCAATTGTATTTCAGAATAGTCAATTGTATTTCAGAAATAATCAATTGTATTTCAGAAATTTTCAATTGTATTTTAGAATAGTCAATTGTATTTCAGAAATAGTTAAATGTATTTCAGAAATATTCAATTGCATTTCAGAAATAGTCAATTGTATATCACGAAAAATCGTCAATTGCATTTCAGAAATAGTCAACTGTATTTCAGTAATAGTCAATTGTATTTCAGAAATCGTCCATTGTATTTCAGAAATAGTCAATTGTATTTCAGAAATAATCAATTGTGTTCCAGAAATAGTCAATTGCATTTCAGAAATAGTCAATTGTATTTCAGGAATAGTCAATTGTATTTCAGAAATTGTCAATTGTATTTCAGAAATAGTAATTTGTATTTCAGAAATAATCAATTATATTTCAGAAACTGTCAATTGTATTTCAGAAATAGTCAATTGTATTTCAGAAATAAAAAAACTGTGCACCCTACGATTTGGAGTTGTTATATTTAATTTCGTTATTGTCTTGTATTTTATTGTATTTTTTGTATTTTCAAATGCTGAAACTAGAAAGTTGAAATTTGGTATGCAGGTTCCTTCTCCAGTGTAGATAACAGCTATGGCGTGACTTTTGGAAAATCCAAAGAGGAGGGGAAAAAGCGGAAAATTCTCCCCCTTGACGGCCTGTCAAAACCGCTGGAGCTGCGAAGTTAATATTTGGTACATAAATTCCTCACCCAATGTAAATGCGCAATTATGCTAATGTGCAAATGTTCAAAAGGGCAAAACTGCAAATTTGTAAATGTGCAAATGTGAAAGTGTGAAAATTTGCAGAAGTGCAAATGTGTATATATGCTAATGTGAAAATGTATAAATTTGCAAAAGTGCAAATTTACAAAAGTGCGAATGTTAAAATTTGAAGTGCAAAAGTGAAAATTTGATTGATAGATTGATGGTTTGATGGTAATGTAAATGTCACAGGTCTAAAAGGACATGTCATGACTTTTAAATTGGTCACGTGGTAGGTGCTTTAGGAACCGGTCCTCTTTCTACCTATCTCGTGATATGTATTTTCGGAACTGTCCAGTTTTCACCTATCACGGGGCAGGTTCCAATTCCCAAATGACCCCTTTTTTCCCGCATGTTAGGAACCGGAAATTTGAAATATGCTTTAACACCCTGCGCAAACTGTTGGACCTATAAAGTTAAAATCCAAAGGGGAGAGGCAGAAATGGGAAAAATTCTCACCCTTGACGTCCTGCCAAAAACTCTGGAGCTGGGAATTTGAAATTTGGTTCATATGTTCCTTTTCCGGTGTAGACATTCACCTATGTCGGATTTTTGTAAATGTCTGCGAAGAGGGGCAAAAAGGTGAACAGAAAAGCTAGAAACCTGAAGTTTGAAATATGTGTTACCTGGGGTTGAAGAAAGAATATGGCCAAGAATCGTTTTACTAAGAAGTAATAAGTTTTATTGGAAGTATAAACTACAAAACAAAAAGATAATAGTTAATAAAAATTTGAGTCATAAAATATTTACACTGGGTGACCCATAGAAAAACAAATTGTTTGTAATATTTACACTTAACAAAATTAAGATAACAATAATCCATTACATTAGCAAAATCGTATTTTTATATATATTGGATAAAGTAAATATAAGTGAATGTTTATTTAATTCATCCAATACTCCTCCTCATTCACTTTAAGTTACATTTAATACAAAAATAACAATGTTTGTTTGCTGCTAACGGTTTTGTTAAAATGTCAGCTATCATCTCATCCGTGGGACAGTAGCTGCATGTTATGATACCCTTTCTCACTAAATCCTTTGTTAATTTATACCTTGTATCTATATGCTTTGTTCTGAAAGAGAATTTGTCATCATTTAAAAGACGTAAGGTGCTCTGGTTATCATTAAAAATTGTTGTTGATTCGGTGACAGGTAGGTGCAAATCTTCTAATATTTGTCTTATCCACTTAACTTCCTTTGCAGCTTCTGATAATGAAATGTATTCTGCTTCACAGGTTGAAGAAGCGACAATCGTTTGTTCTTGACAGGACCAAGATATAGTACCTCCATTATAAAAAAATATTCTGCCACTATTAGATTTTCTTTCAATCTTCTCTGCCCAATTTGCATCTGTATAACCGATTAACTGTTGATCTTGGTGTGAGTTGCTTAAGTTCAATTTAAATTCAATTGTTGATTTCAGATATTTTAAAATACGTTTGCATTGAAGCCAATCTTCGTTTGTTGGTTGTGATACCTTTTGGGCTAAAATGCTTACTGGTGCTGAAATATCTGGTCGGGTATTAACAGAAATGTATAAGAGATGTCCAATCAATTTACGATATATTGTATTATTTTCAAGGCAAGCTGAATCTCCTCCTTTTCCATAACTTAAATCCATTGGAGTTTTGACTGTTTTTGCATCTTGAAGATTAAATTCTTTGATTGTTCTTTTTATGTAATTTGATTGGCAAAGTTGGAAATTATCATCTAAATCTTTTGATATTTCGATTCCCAAATAATGTTTTATTTCGCCTAAATTTTCTATAACAAAATGACTTGATAATGAATTTTCAATAAATTGTATTTGTTCTTTGGTAAAGCACGCTACGATCAGATCATCTACATAAACAATAATGTAACTCATCCTTCCATTAATGTAGCCGCTATATAAACACGGGTCATTAATACTTTGAGAAAATTTGGTCTTTATCAAAGCTTCATGTAAGGTATTGTTCCAAGACCTTGCGGCCTGTTTTAAACCATACATACTTTTCTTTAATAAACAAACTAATTTGTCATTTTCATTTTGAAAACCCTGAGGTTGCTTCATAAATATTGTTTCGGATAATTTTCCATTTAAAAATGCTGTTTTTGCATCTATATGATTTACAATCATGTTTTTCTTTCCTGCAATTGACAATAAAATTCGAAACGTTGTATGAGATACTACCGGAGCAAAAACTTCATCATAATCGACTCCGTATTTTTGTGAAAAGCCTTGGGCTACAAGACGAGCTTTCAAACGAAAAATATCGCCTTCAGCGTTTCTTTTGACTTTGTAAACCCATTTACTTCCAATAGCCGACCTATCTGCAGGTAACTCCACAAGCTCCCAAGTATGATTTTCTATCATCGAATTCATTTCATCTTGCATTGCAGTAATCCACTGCACTTTTTCTTCGCTATCAATAGCTTCTTGATACGTTTTTGGTTCTTTAATTTCCTTTGTTGACCATATTTCATTTATTAATCTTTTTGGCTCTTTACCTTTATTTGATCTTTCCGAAACTCTAACTACAGGTGTTTCCACTTTAATATTTTCCAACTCATTATTATATTTTTGTTCATTAAAATCATTATCAATATTATTGATTGCTACCTGTTTCTGAGGTTCAAAATTCTCCTCCTCAATCAATAATGAATCTTTTGTACAATTATTTGTTTTATATAACTCAATTGAAACGTTTTTATGTAGTTTATTTGTAACCAAATCAGTAAATCGAACATTACGGCTAATTACTACTTTTGTGGTTTCTGGATTGTAACAAGGAAATGCTTTCGAATTCATATCGTAACCAAGAAATATCATTTCATGTGCTTTACTGTCTAATTTACGCCTCATTTGGGACGGAATGTGAACGAAACATTTCGAACCAAAAATATGAAATTGTTTTAAACTTGGCTTCGAACCATACCACAATTCGTAAGGAGTTGAATTTGTAGACCGTGTAAGAATTGTGTTTTGAATGTAGTTTGCAGTAGAAACTGCCTCCCCCCAAAATGTATTTGGCAAATTGGCATCAATAAGCAAACACCTTGCCATTTCAATAAGCGACCTATTTTTCCTTTCAGCCTTTCCATTTTGCTGCGGGGTAAAAGGAGCAGTCAGCTGAATTTGAATACCTTCAGACTTTAAAAATTCATTAAAATTATTTCCAGTGTATTCACCGCCTCTATCAGAGCGAATCATTTTTGGCGTACGACCAAAATGTGTACGACAAAAAATTACAAAATTTTTAAACGTTTGTTCTACCTCTGACTTTTTCGATAATAATTGTATAATAGTGAAATTTGAGAAATCATCGATAAATATAACCACGTACCTTTTTCCAGATGGAGTAGAAGTTTGCATTGGCCCACACACATCAGTGTGAATCAAATCCAATGGAGCAGTCGATTTACATATAGATTGTTTTGGAAAAGGCAGTCGAGTCATTTTCCCTTTAGCACATGTTTTGCATACTTCTTTAATGCCACATTCAACAATTTTAAAATCATCAACTAAATTTTCTGCAAACATCTTTCGAATAGCTTCAGGATCACGATGTCCAAGTTTACGATGCCAGTGATGAATACAATTTTCATTATGTTGAATAAAAGCATTTATTTTGTCACGTGTACGTAAAATATACATATCGCCATCAATATCACCAATACCAACCTTCTTTTTGTTAAAATTAATATAACAAAGATCGTTTTTAAAATTAATTTCAAAACCAGATTTGGTTAGCTGCCTTACAGAGAAAATATTGCCAACCAAAGTTGGAGCATATAACACCTCTTTACAAAAATATTTATGTTGATCACCATTTTCATCACATAGCATCAACTCACCTGATCCAATACCTTCAATATCAACAATTTCACCATTTGCCACTTCAATTGAACTATTATAGGTTTTGTCTAATTTCACAAAAAATCTTACATCATTTACTGCATGTCGAGTCGCTCCCGAATCGACCAGCCAGCAATACTTTTTTTGATTTTGAAGTTTCTTCAACACAATTTACTTTGTCTGCATATTTTCCAGGCACCTGTTTTAATTTCCAATTTTTATATTTGCCGCAATTTTTCTTCTGATGCCCTGGCTTCTTACAAAAATAACAATTACCAGCGGGTCGAGCTACAGCTTTTAAAACAGCATCATTTACACCATTACCTGTATGCAAGCGTCTTTCATATTCTGCAATTACTCTTTGTTGAACTAAAGCAAATGTTTTTTCTTCTTCTTTCCGAGATTCTAGTGAAGTTATAAGTGTATCATAACCTTCCGGCAAACTACTTAAAAGCATAGCCGCACTCCATTTATCTGACAAAGCTTCCTCGCCAATATCACGTAGTTTTGTAAATAAATCGTTCATCGAATTTATATGGGCAACAGCATCACCACCTTCTTCAAGTTTTAAACTGCATATTGACCGCATCAAATAAACTTTATTTGCCAGAGTGTTCTTTTCATGGTAATCCCTTAAAGCAATCCAAGTTTCCTTAGCAGTCGTTTTGTTCCGGATATGACATAGCTGATCATCCATCACCAGTAAACCAATATTGCCTCTAGCTTCATCATCTTTATTTTCCCAATCATCAATTTCGGCTTGATTTATAACAACACCTTTATCAACAATAGCTTTCGGACAACATCCTTCAATTACACGTTTCCATAGATTTTGCTTTCTTAACAACAACTCCATTTTAAACTTCCAGTTTGCATAATTATCATTGCTTAGCTTTGAAAATTTTGGTTTAGCATCCGCCATTTTGTTTGCTGAAGTTTCTCCTTATATACGAGTATTTTGCAAGTGAAATAAAAAATACAATAGAAACTTTCTTGATCAATACTTTAATTATCTTAGAAATAACCTTTAATTATCCGCAGTGATTTTTTTTTTGTTTTTTTTTATTTTATTTTCCTTAATTTTCCTTTAATGGCCCATAACCTGAAGAAAGAATATGGCCAAGAATCGTTTTAATAAGAAGTAATAAGTTTTATTGGAAGTATAAACTACAAAACAAAAAGATAATAGTTAATAAAAATTAGAGTCATAAAATATTTAACTGGGTGACCCATAGAAAAACAAATTGTTTGTAATATTTACACTTAACAAAATTAAGATAACAATAATCCATTACATTAGCAAAATCGTATTTTTATATATATTGGATAAAGTAAATATAAGTGAATGTTTATTTAATTCATCCAATAGGAGTATGGGCTAACTTATTATAAGAATTTTGGTCTGGGACATGGTGAAATAATTATATTTAAGTCGAAAAAATATATAAAAACTTTCTACTTATATCCTATCAACAATTTCTAGTTCTTGTTACCCTGAAATGATTTAAAACTTGAAAGTTTTGTAAAAAAATATTAATAAGGAAATAAAAACAACCTAAAAGCACAACAAATTGATCTCTCTAGCTGGGATTTGAAACCATTGATGGGACCACATATAATTATATGAAATTATAACTTTAACCTTATATCTCTAGATATGGAACTTTACATAACAATATCTCAAAATTGTTTGCACATATTGCATCATATATAATTATATCTTGTACCATATCAAAAAATATTTCATACCATAATAAAAAATAAAATTCGAAAATTATACACAAAAGAACAACGAAAATAATTTTATTGTTGTTTTTTTTTGTAATTTTCATATATAATGGCAAATTTTATTGCATTTGAAGACACCTGGTAAACAAGATCATAACTTGTGTAGATTTATATCCTATCCTTACTTAATAAAAAAAATGTATCGGTATTTTAAGGGTAACGCTATTTTCTACTATTTCGGTAACGCTATTTTAAGGTAATGCTATTTTCTATTATTTCGGTAACGTTATTTTAGAGATAACGATTTTTTCAGTTATTTCGGTAACGGCATTTTAGGGATAACGATTTTTCAGTTATTTCGGTATCGGTATTTTAGCGATAACGGTATTTTCTATTATTTCGGTAACGATATTTTAAGCACAACGATTTTTTCAGTTATTTCGGTAACGGTATTTTAGGGGTAACGATAGTAAGTTGAAAGGGTATTGAATCGATAACGGTGTTTTAGGGGTATTGTCTGCCAACCCTGCTAAAAATACATTTTCATAACTGCCCTTCAAAATAAAGTTGTCATATAACAGGTAATTGACATGTTAACTCTGTAGGAATTCTGGTTTTTGTTACATCTCCCAAGAAAATTGTATACAATCGGTTCCCATATTTTTGAGCTGTTTTGAGCTATACAACTTACTTTTGAATATTTTTGAACAAAAATCATCAGTGTTTAAACCGACAGAAAAGCAGGTTATAAAGGAAAAGTCGTTATTCTAAAAGTCATCCAAATTAAAAAAATTGATTTGGCGCAATATTTAATCATATCAAATTTGATATTTTATTATTCTTTAATATCTAGCTGATCTTATTTGATCCAAAAAATGGCAGATAAAATTAGATCTAGTAATATATTTGGAGATTTAGGAAGATCTAAATTGATCCAAAGAATGGCAGATTAAATTAGATCCAGCAATATATTTGGGGATTTACTTAAATCTAAATTTATCCAAAAAATGGCAGATAAAATTGTCTCAGATTAGATATTGAATGGAATCTAGTTTCTAAAAAAATATATAAAAAAAAATTAAACATATAATTACACAGCATATCTTAATTCCCTAAACGAGCACTAGCAATAAAGGCAAAGCGAAAACAGAGCAGAGCCTCTAGTGAAAATCGAACCCACGACCCCCGCACTGATAAGCTAGCACGCTACCAACTAACCTACCGGGGCTCTCAAAAAATAAAAAATTGAGTCTAATAAGACAATGTCTTCGGCAGGATTTGAACCCGGACAGCCAGAGTTGTAGTCAACTGCTTACCTGACTTAGTCGTACATAATAGCTGGCTTTATAAGACTTAATTGATCGTGTAAATGTGTTATATATAATTTTTTCATGGGGACTTATATATAATTATATATTATGAAATTTGGAAAAAAAGGGAGAAAATTATACATATAATGACTGAACTTATGGGACTACATTGTTCCTTTACTTATCTGATTATATATAACAACGGTGGACAAGTGCGGCCCTTCGTCGGTTTTAGTGCGGCCTTCGTAGAAATTTTAATTTCACCTTTTTTTCAAAATATTTTTTTCTAAATTTTTTAAATCATAATTCTTCACAATTTTATGTCTGTTTATTTTCAAGCTAGTTTTTACTATTTATACTGCTTTGTTATCCTAAATTATTTTTTGACGTGAAACTTAAAACTTTTTAATATGGTTGCTTTTAAATTTTTACAATTCTTATGTTCTTTCTAAGTTTAATTTTTTTATATTAATGTAATCAAACACACACCCATTAGAATCTTACAATAGCAAATGCCAAAATCTCTAAGTTCGCATCGATAATCATTGTGTAAATCAACAAGTTAAACAAGGACCCTATAAACCGGGATGAACAAACTACCAAATTTTTAGCCACCCATGATGCCAAATGGTGCGACTACAAAAAAATTCTTAGTCGAGACCACGAATTTCTAAGCAGATTTACAGAAAAACTTAGCCTCTACATGTATTTCGATCCGGCAAAAGATCTCTTCAGAACCCAAAGCTTTAGCTTTAAAAAAAGTCCAAAAATGTTATATTTACAAAAAAAAAACAATAATAAAAATGTTTTTGGTTATACTCGGGCTCAAGATTGAGAAGTGTAGTGTTTTTTTTTACTATGACATCGTTATCAACGGTAAAAAGACAAAGAAAAGTCTTAACTATAGAAGACAAAGTTAGGATAATTAATGACCATTCAAAACCAATGTGTGTGTTAAAATTCTATCACAAAAATACGGAGTGGGGATACAAACAGTTTATGACATTATAAAAAAATGACAAACTTTTAAAGTTTTGTGCAGAAAGTGATTCTGCTATGGAATTAACAACAAACTTAAGGCTAAAGGAGAAAAACCTTTAGCTGATTATATAGCTGCCACAATGCTTGAAGAAAAATTAAATGAATTCACAATAATGGAAAAACTTACCAATGAGCAAATTTACAATGGAGATAAAACAGGCCGTTTTTGGAAATGTTTGCCTGAGAGCAGCTTGGCTTGCCATAATGAAAATTTTATAAGGTGTCAAAGGATAGACTAACCACATTAGTTTGCGGTAATGCAGCTGGTACACACAAGTCCAGAGCGTTAGTTATAGGAACAAGTGCTCGTCCAAGAGCCTTAAAAAATTTCCATGAGATTCCCGTAATTTATAAGCTTGGGTAGCACAGCAAATATTTTTAGAATGGTTTAACAATAATTTTGTACTAGAAGTGAGAGAGTATTTTAAGAAAATCGTTCTAAAAGATGATACTAAATCCCTTCTGCTATTGCACAACTGTCCGGCACATCTAGAGGTGTAGGATTTTAAGGCTGAAAATGTTATTGTGAATTTTTTTCACTCAATTGCACGTCTTTAATTATATATAATTAGGATCTTTAAATGCCATTATCGAAAAACTATAGTGCAAAAACTAGTCACGTCAAGCAACAGAGAAGAATTTCAGAAACCATTCAACATCAATTAGATAATGCTTGGAACGCTGTTACTTCTGCAGTTTTGAAAAATGCGTGGAATAACTTGCTCTGCCCAGAAAATGAAGGTGTGTACGCGTATGTGCGAAATTTAATAAAATTTATTTCATTAAAATATTTATTGATTCTTATTACAA
Organism: Eustalomyia histrio; assembly: GCA_949748255.1. Classification (NCBI taxonomy): domain Eukaryota; kingdom Metazoa; phylum Arthropoda; class Insecta; order Diptera; family Anthomyiidae; genus Eustalomyia; species Eustalomyia histrio. The sequence goes on along the minus strand of OX456526.1, from coordinate 107,724,817 downwards.
ACATGGAAATATTTGATACACTTCATAATGTAACACAAATGTCAAATATTGCGGACGATTTTACCACTGAGGATATAGAAACTTGGCTCAACTGTGATTTTTCTTTTTTTTTCCATATTTCATATTATTTATTGGATCTTCACTTTCAAAAACTGAACTAACAGTAATTATCCAAATCTTAAAACTATATATTAATTATTAAGTCCAGCCAGTGCCAGACTGATGTTATGTGGTTCAACTGGGACCATTATTTCTCCCTATTATTAGCGGACCAGATCCGCAGTGTCCCTCCTTCTAAGACGCTGGTGGCCGTGATTATTAGTTAAGTTACGGGCTAGTATGTTGGGGTGTGTTTCCAGTTTTGTTAAATAGCGTTGACAGTGTCTAATAATTTCATCTTTGACCAGGGGTACATTCAGATCTTTATGTATGTTGTAATTCCTAACATACCAGGGTGCGTTCGTGATCGTCCTGAAGAATTTATTTTGCATTCTCTGAATTTTCCCTATATTGGACGCAGAGGCAGTACCCCAGAGCTGAATTCCGTAGCACCATATGGGTTTCATGATCGAATTGTAAATGAATAATTTGCAGTCCAGGCCTAGTTTAGAGTTTTTGCCAGTAAGCCAAGCGAGTTGAGCAGTTTTTAGCCTCATCTGAGTTATTTTCTCATCTATATGATTTTTCCACGTGAGTCGACGGTCAAGGTGAATACCGAGATATTTCACACATGTGTGTTGGGGTATATTCAGATTATTAATTTTAATGGGTGGACACGTCTCTATTCCCAGTGTGAAAGTAATGTGGATACATTTCTGTTCATTCACCTTAATTCTCCACTTATCCAACCAAGCTTCTAATTGTAAAATGTGGGTCTGTAACATTCTAGACGCTATTTTTGAGTCATCGTGGACGCTTAAGATTGCAGTATCGTCAGCGAAAGTCGATGTGTGGGTATTAATATCTAATGGCATGTCTTAAGTATAAATGATATATAACAGAGGACCCAAAATGCTACCTTGTGGAACTCCGGCTTGTATATCTTGAGGAGAGCTGACAAAACTTTTTTCAGCAAGAGTGAATTTTCGATTTATTATATAGCTTTCGAGTAGCTTGTGAGTATTTGTTGGTAACAAAAGTTTTATTTTAAACAGCAGACCTTCATGCCAAACCTTATCGAAAGCCTGTGAAACATCGATAAAAAGGGCAGAGCAGTATTTTTTCTCCTCGAACGTTTTTCTGACAACAGTAACTAGCCTGTGGGCTTGCTCAATGATGCTGTGTTTTCTCCTGAATGGTGCTGGAATACAGTTGTTTTGTTCCACATAAACGGTTATCTTTTCCATTGGTATTTTCTCGAACAGCTTTGACAAATTGGATAATAGGCTTATAGGCCTATACGATTCCACTTTTGTGTGATCTTTGCCTGGCTTGGGTATCATTTTAACGAGTGAAACTTTCCATTCTTGGGGATAGTATTCAAGGCATATAATAGCATTAAAAATAATGAGAATTATCTTTAATGCTATACGGGGTAACTCCAAGAGCATCTTGTTACCGATTCCATCGATACCAGGAGCTATTTTGGGGTTTAGTTCAAAAATAGCCTTTTCGACCTCTCTCATCTCAAACGTTAATCGGGTAGCTGCTCGGTGCTGGGGTAAAATCGGTGGGAACTCTGTTACAGAACTTGTTATATTTGGCGTGAATACTTTTCTTAAATGTTCTACAAACAGATCTCCTTTTTCAGTATCATTTCTAGCCCAACCTCCGTCTGATTTTCTCAAAGGAGGCTTACATAAGAGAGGTCTTTTTAAATTTTTCGTTGCACGCCATAATGAGTAATCAGTTCTTGATGTTGGATCTAAATTTTCAAGATATCTGTTTAATGAAGCAGTTCTTATGTTCAAGTAGCTTTCTTAATTTTTTGGTACATTCTTTCAACCGTTCCTTAAGTTAAGGAGATGTGTGCTGTTGCCACTCTCTTCGAGCTCTTCTTTTTTCATTTAAGAGTCGTTCGACATCGGCAGACAAAATACCATTTTTTCTTTTGTGTCGGGGGGTTTGGTAGCAAGTTGAGCAGCAAGTTTGAGATTTAGTTCAAAATTTTGAATCGAGAGGTCGATATCTTCCGGTGTTCTTAGCGGTATGTTTTCCGAGAAATGTGTACTGATAAATTTTTTATACTTCAACCAATCTGTTGTTTTGCCTGTCAGTGCTTAGTCACCAGAGGGGGGTACAATTCCTCGGGGGTTTAAAATAGTAACAACTGTAGGTGTGTGATCAGATGAGAGATCCAATAATGGTTCTACATGGACCAATTCTCTAGCAATAGACATTGTTATTCCGAAGTCTATCAGATCGGGTATTTTTCGACGATCCGTTGGCCAGTACGTGGGTTCTCCACTAGAGATCACATCCATGCAAAGCTTAGAAATTGTATTAAACAAAACACGGCCTTTAGGGGTAACAAGCCGTGACCCCCAGAATGTATGCTTGGCATTATAGTCTCCAGCTGCCAGAAAACGCGGTCCTAATGATTCGAAAAAGCCTGTGTACTGATCCTCCGTTATGGAGAATCTGGGGGGAGAATAAATTGACGAAATCAATAAGTCCTTATTGAATTCTTCAAAACATATAGTAGTGGCCTGAAGATAATTTTTGCAAAGATCACACATAAGAAAATGTTTTAATCTAGATTTAATGAGAATAGCTGATCATCCACATGACCTGCCTCTTGGGTCCTTAGTATCATACATTGTGTACCCGCGAATTGAAAATGAACTTCTCAGGGTTAAATGGGTCTCAGAAATAAGCATAACGTCAATTTGCTGATTTCTGAGAAAATACTCGAGCTCTTCTTTATGTTGGCATATGCCGTTAGCATTCCAGTAACATATTTTCAAACTGTTCATGGTTTAGTTAACAAAGCTTGCATCAAAATAGACTGATTTCTCATCATCTCTTGCATCATATTACTCATTGAGTTTGTAAAGTTAGTAACAGTTTGAACCAGGGATTCAATGGATGCTTCAAGTCTGCTGAAATTTTGTATATGGGGTTCAGATTGAGAAAGTGGGGCTGTGGTTGTCCTCTTAGAACTTCAGAGTATGAAGCACTGTTGGTGATAATTTGTGGGTATTGTGGAATATAAAATTCCGGTTCTAACTGTGATTTCATTCGGGGGTTTCGGGTTCTGTTCAAATTTGAGTTTTTTAATTTTAAATATACCTCACAACCTCTGTAATTAGCAGTATGGGGGTTACCGCAATTGCTACATTTCTTTTCAGTATTTACTGTCTTTGGTTTGGTGCAGTCAGCTGTGCTATGCAGCTCACCGCAAACTACGTAAACTGCATGTAGTCTACAATAAGACCTAGTGTGACCATACTCCAAAATATGTATATATTAAAAACAAACTACTAAAAATTGGAACTCACATAACCGGGAAAATTGATTATCCAGAATGCTTCCGGTGACGACCATTGCGGATAATTAAGGTCTGACTGTATTACATAATATATTACTTAATAAAACAAATAATATTTTTGAAATTATTTCGGGGGTACACGGGCCCTCTGCCCCCTGGGCACGACACTGGTCACAATTCACCAAAAATGTAACATTTTCAATAGAAATATAATAGTGTTGTATATAAAGTGTGCGTGAAAATACAAATTGTACTAAATTTTCATTTAAATTCATTATCGTAAAAAATCATTTTTTATAAAGAGTACTCGTTTTAAATTAGTATTATAATAAAATTAAGCAATTTTTCGGAAAATTTTTGTAATGTTTCAAAATAAAAAATTTATTGCAAGTTTTTAAATTTTTATAATTTTAGATTTAATCATTTGTTTGGGACTGGCAACAAAATGTCCCAAATTAATTTTAAGCAGTCAAAATAATAAAAACGAAATCAATTTAAAATGACATCATGAGAAAAAATTTTATATTTATAAAGAAAAAAACAATAATAAAAATGTTTTTGGTTATACTCGGGCTCAAGTAATAATTATTAGTTTTTTGTGTTGTAGTTTTAATATACTTCGAGGTTTTTTGTTTATAATTTCTAGTTTATAGCGATCATACCTCGGATAAGTGATGATTTAATCCAATTCTGTCATATTCGGGATAAACTTTTCAAGAAATGTCATAATAACCGTATGAATAAACAATATGAATATCCAAAATTCATAAATAAATTAAATAAAAAACTGAATTTTTAAAAAAATTACTAATATAAAAATAAATTTATAGAGAACAGGAACAATATTAGAATCACGTGACGATTAGTAAATGAGATAACGGATAAAAAATCATATAACATAGATAACAAAAATAATAAAATCTTTAAAAATGAAAACTCCTTAAATATTGTACAAAACTTCGCAATTAATTCTAAAGAAAACATTCATAAAATTATACATAAATGTGACATTAAAACACTACAAAATTAGCATTCAGCCATTCAAAACTCAATGTTTATTTCCCTTACTATCGAATAAGTTTTTAACATCTTGAACAATATTAACATTAAAAAAGGTCCCGGAAGAGATGGTATAAGACCAAAAAATTTAAAATACAATATGATCTTTTCAACTCCAGTACTAAAACCGCCAATCTTCAAAAAAGGCACAAGAAATAATTACAACATAAAAAGACCTATCGCCATTCTACCAATAATCGAGAAAGTACCAAAAAAAATTATTGTAAAAAGGATTACCAGCTTTTTAAAAAATATAATATTATAAATCCGAGCCAGTTTTGATTTCAAAAAGGAAAAAATATAAATAAGCTACTGGGAAATTTTTCGAATTTCATTAATGGTTATTTAAATAAAAATATTCACTGCTTAGCACTGTTCATAGATTTCAGCAAAGTATTTGAAACATTGTCACATCAAAATTTAGTAAATATTTTATATAGGAACGGAATTAAAGGTTTGAAAACTACGTTCAATTAAGGTCATATCGCGCTAAAGTTGACAGCAAACTGAGCAACGAAACTCGACTAAGCTACAGCGTTCCACAATGTTCAAGATTAGGACCTATTCTTTACCTGATCTATGCTAATGATATGCTTAAGATAGTGAAAAGTAGCACTACATTTTCATACGCAGATGACACTGCAATTATTGTAGCGCATGAAAATATAACTTATGCTACTGTTACCATGCAAAACGGGCTTGACGAAATATCAAAGTTGTGTCATGACAATGGGCTTGTAATAAATGCAACGGAAACAAAACTAATGCATATAAAATCGCCTCATCTTATTCATAACAATGCCAGCTTTTAATCTCACAACACCCAATGCCTATGTTACACAACGTAACCGTAAACTCGGAGGATAATTGACAACATTTATTGAAGTCGTAAGCTCGTACAAATTCCTTGGCAATTTCTTTTAATCTCGTCGCAATCTCTTGTACTCTTCGTGTATTCCACAGTTCCTCTCTGCGTATATATCTCATATGCTGCGTTTTTCCTTTCTGTTCTTTACTTGTATTCGTCATTATACAATAATTAAAATTTCCTTTTCCTCTGGTATCTCAGCGAATTTTTAGCAGCGTTGGTAATTATTTATCTGCATGATGAAGAATTGTTAATTAACATATATTCGATAAATTATATTTTCCATGTAATAATTCTCATTCTAAGACTTGCATTAACTAAAAAAATGGTCGTAATTGCTCCCCTGTACATATTTCAAAACATGTATTGCGCTTTGGTTCTTTGTTCAATCGATTGGAGATCTCCAGGTGATGTTATGTATTTCGTTATGGTCTTCTTATGTAAACAATGGGACCCTGTGTAAAACATTTTCAAATACTGATTTCACAAAAGTCCACGCCAATAGCTCGATATCATTCAATACAACTTCAAATTCTTAGTCCTTCGTTAGACGACGAATGACCGGTATATTAAGTATTCCTGTAAAATAAAAACATTATGATATGAAATATACATTTGATTTAATAAGACAGTTTCGAGTTCATACCTTCTTTCACTTTCATGCCGCTGAACCGTGGGAAAGTTCTGCGCAATTCGGTAAAGGCATTCCCATCTGGGTTCAATGCTTTTATGAATTCCCAGTTTGATGTGGAGTGGAGGAAACAAAACCTTTTCCATCGGCTCAAGTGGAAATTCAATAATATTAAAGGCCAATTCCGTGTACTGTACTGGTCGCCATTAAAACGCATTTTCCATACACATGAAACACATTTTTTTTAATGTCCACTTGTGGTCATCATATTTAATTAACTCGATTACTTTTTTTCATTGATATCCATTCAGATATCCTTACAGATTAATCAGATGAGTTTTGAAAACCTTCGTAAATTTAGAAGCTTTATTTTTTCACATAAAATAATTACCTAACAGCAGAACAAAATTTGTAAGATCAAATCATGGGAATAATAGATTCCAGCAAAGATTTAAATGCCAACTATCAAAACGTCAATTTTTCATTTACTCCATTAGTCTTTGGAACCAAATCATAAACAACAAGTCAATAAACAACGCAACCAAGTTTAAAAATTAGCTAAAAATATACTTTTGTTAAATATTCAATTTGTCAGTTAAGTTTACCTTTTATGCTTCTCTTACTTTATTTCATACATTTGTTATCTATTTTCTATTATTTTTTATTATTATTCATTCTGTCTTAAAAATATTAAATTACAACTTCCATTTCTTTTTTGCTTTTATTATGTATACTGTTTTAATATGTACTTACAAGCACTATAGTTTATCAATGAATAATCGCCAATAACCAGGATTATATTCATTTTGCATTGCTAAAACCAAGTCACGGATGTCAGTACAATACGCAATGCAATTATTCTCAATAGATCTAAAAAAAAGTCGTAAATCGACGATGGCAATTGATTGCCCCGTATATTTGCACATGTGGTGCCAAAATATTAGCTTGTTTTAAAAATTTTGCTTAGAGGATGCCTGCCTTTGCGACAATTTTAGGCACCGTACCATTATATACAAACGATTTTGAGTGATTTTATTATGAGTGCATGGAATCGTGGTGTTTGATGGTTGATACATTGATACAGCCGTTCCTGGTATTTGGCTATCTGGAACAGGAATCAGAATCTGGCAGCGGAAGTTAAGCACATCGCTCATTTGCGAGAAGACCGGCATAACACAAAAAACACAGTTTCTGCATCATTAACTCAAAAATCGTGTTTTTTGAGTTATGCCGGTCTTCTCGCAATTAAACGATATGTTGTTGCAGTGTAAGATATAGAACCACTTTTTATTCTGTTTATACCACCTGCATGATTTATGCACGCATAATACTCACCTTCAACATAGAGTATAGGATCTCTAAAAACCATTGGAACACCAAATGGCATGGGGTCTCCGTTATTTTCCATTTATTAAAAAGGGAAATGCACATTGTACATATTACTGACGGTGTCAAATTCTTACCACATATAACACTTAAAGAAAAATATGTTTCATACAAGTTAATTACTTGTAAATGATTTGAGAAAAGTGTCAAAGACTTTAAAGTTAATACTTATTTTAATGTTAGCGTGTATGGCAAATGTCAAAGTTTGTTGACTAATTCGGTAAAATTGGCCAAAGATATTAATTTCGTAAAGAAAAAACATTAGTTGGTATTTTTTGCCAATAGATGGCGCATCTGAAAGTAAATTCTCTCCATTAGGCAAATTCTGCTGCAGAGCTAATCTCCGTTAGCCAAATTGTGCTACAATATGCAACAGGGTATTATTAGTTTTCTATTTCGTTCGTACATAAAATACTATTTGCCAAAAACTATGCAAAAATTAGGTGTTTAAGTATTGCAATTTTTTTGTATGTGTATTTATTTTTTTTTGAAAGAAAGAATTAACATAAGTATGCATTTTCCAATGGCTCAATACTTGAAAATTATACAAATTTATCGAAAAAATACCATTTTTATCTATGAAAATTTGTTTTTAACATAAAAATGTGAAACAAATGCTTTTATCACGTCGAACATTTGAAAAATTGACTTTAGTATTGTGAAATAAGTCTGCTACACTTAAAAAAGATTATAAGTTAAAATAACTGAAAATATAATTTAAAAGAAATGATATTTCATTTAAAAAACGGTCTACTTAATTTTCATTTAAATTAAATGCCATTTGTTATTTATTTTTAAATGTTGATTAACAAACTGACACATCAGTAAGAAAAAAATGATATAATCAGTTAAAATAAATGTCAAAATTTTGCCTATCAATCCTTAAAAAATAAATGTTTTTTTCATTTATTTGAAATTATTTCCGTTTTTGTATTTTTTAATATACTCGTACAATACAAAATGTATGTATGCATATGAAGCTATAAACACTTTTTGTATGAATGTGTTTGTATATGTTTGTGTGTTATGAAGTTCTTGTAATTTGTATTGAAAAATTTTGTATATATACAACCAAAAAAACAAATTGAAATTTTTTGAATATTTTTTTTTTGAAACAGACAGCAAACAAAATTTAAATTTGTAATAACTGTTACGGACACAAATAAACCACAAGTTTCCGTTTTGTGGGTAAATTTTTATTAAATTTCAAACAAATTAAAAAAATAAATGAAACTGAAAAAAATCGGTAAATGATAGTAAATTATTTCGAATAAATGTATAAAAAAGTTAATATAGATATTTCTTTGAAAAATAAATGTATTTTCCTTTATTTTTAAATGGAACGGAAAACTTTTTTATTAAACTACAAACAGTTAACTACATAATATTCTGAGTGTAGTAATAGCTGAATGTACTAGAAATTGAAATATGTATTAAATGTCATATTTGTGATTACTAAAATAATTGAAAGCCAAATCCAAGGACATGCCGACCTAGGCATGCGCAGAGTATTGGTTTTAACATACTTGAGCGCCCTCTATTGCTAAATATAGACACAAAAGCAATTATGCATTTTACTCTTTCTTTAGTCAATTCAGACTAACTCAATTTGAATCATGGAAAGATACACAATCGAGTAACGCGTTAAAGTTATTCAGACTTATTATGAAAATGGGCGTTCAAATCAAAATGCATTTCGTGATTTTTTTTGGTCAGCATAATCGACCAAATGTGTCCACAATAGGGAGAATTGTGGGCAAACCGGGTCTGTGAAAACACCTGTGCATGCTCGTCCAGTTCGTTCTGCGGAAAACATTGCCGTGAATGATATTCGCTATCGCGAGATGATAACGAACTTATTGTGGCCAGGAATTGAGGATATAACCCTGGACGGTATGCGGTTTCAACAGGACGGTGCCACTTACCACACAGCTAACGAAACAATGGCTCTTTTGCGCGACAAATTCAATGGCCATGTTATCTCACGTGGTGGCGATGTCAATTGGCCGCCAAAATCATGTGACACCGTTGGACTTCTTTCTTTGGGGTTATTTGAAAGAAAAGGTGTACGTCGATAAGCCAGCAACAATTCAAGAGCTAAAGGATGAGATAATTCGGCGCATTAACGGCATATAACCTCAATTATGCCTCAGCGTCATCGAAAATTTGGACCATCGGATGGAGGTGTGCCGCCGAAGTCGCGGCGGACATTTGGCCGATATTTCGTTCCATACATAATTGAACCATACCATATTATCATAATAAAAACAAATGACAATAATTTCCTAAATAATTTGTGTTTTATTCAAAATCAACATCGGCCCTTAAAATTTAACCACCCTTTATAAATGTCTGCAATTGACAAAATTTCAATAATAACACAAAAATCAATCGGGTTCCAAAAATTTTTCATCTTGCTAACTTTTTTTAAGAGCCATTGGATTGAGCAGAGTCGATTTAGTTTAACCCACCAGGTGTCGATTAAAAAAAGTTCTCAATTCTAGCACAGTGTTATTAAAAAAGCTTTATTTATTTAACAACAACAAACTTACAATTAATCATTATTTCACAATTTTTGTTAAAAATATAAATAATAAAAAAAAAATATATATATCGAAATAAACACTTTTATAAACTTTACATATAATTTCCCTATGGAGCCGCATGGATTAGCGGTAAAAAGTTTTTTACTTATAATAAACAACACTCAAATATGTTGTGAAAGAAAAAAAATATTAGTATGCCAGATTCCCAATTCGTTCATTAACATTTGGAATGGCAACCCTGTCAATTTCCTGGTATTTCTATAATTAGATGGAAAAGGCTCATTTGTACGGGTAATCATTCACTAACTAAGAAGTGGAATTTCGCATAGTAATTTTCCTTAGAGTATGTGATATAAATTTAAGCCTGTTCAATACCATGAGTTATTTGTGGTTGGGTGTTTCATAAGGAGACTGAAGATGACCTGGTCGCTCGGGTCGAAATTGTGCACTTCCTCTAGCGCTGATCCTTACAATTTTTTCCATTTAATAAATAAAAAAAATTATAAAAAAAACGAATAGTAAATACTTTAGTAACATTAAAAATTATGATCTCGAGCCTGATAAAATTAAAAATATATAATATGAGTATGCAAATATATGCAAACAAATGTTGTAATTCAAAATTCAAAAAAAAAAATTCAATTAAATAATTAAAAAAAAACGTAATTGTGCATTTTAAAATTTCAAATTGTGCATAATATATTTATTTGCTGTATTGCTAATTAAAATAAATTTGAAAAGATTTTAGAATAGTATTTTAAGTAATTTAATATTTTAATAAATTTTGTTCTCCAAAATTAAAAAAAAAAATGAAATTTTCCTAGGTTAAGCGGATTTGGCAGTCCGTCAAGGGGATTTTCCCCTTTTCGCCTCTCCACATAGGATTTTCAAAGATCCTGTCTTAGCTGCTGTTTACGCCGGAGGATAAACTTGAACAACAAATTTCACCATCCCTCTTCAGCGGTTTTTTTGGCGAATTTTGAATTCGCGCCTCCCCTTAGGCTTTTCAAAAACCCCGTCTTAGCTTAATTTCATAGCTCCAGCGGTTACGGGAGTATTAAGGGGTAGGCTCACTTTTTTGCTCCTCCCCGTAGGAATTTATGAAAATATTGTCTGGAGGAATGTCTTCACCAGAGGAAGAACCTTTATACCAAATTTCCTAGATCTGCGGTTAAGGCCCTTTTTGCAGCTCTCCATAGGCTTTTTCAAAAATACCGTCTTATAAATTTAAGTGGGAGACTTTTTCCTTTTTGCCCTTCCCCGTAGGAATTTTAGAAAATATCGTCTGGGCGGATGTCGAGTAGGAACCCACATACCTAATTTCAACTTCGTAGTTCCAGCGAATTTGGCAGACCGTCAAGGGGGAGAATTTTCCCCTTTTTTGCCTCTCACCAAAAAAAATCACCTTTTCGATGTTGTCTTCATTGGAGATGGCACCTGCATGCCAAATTTCAACTTCCTAGGTCCAGCGGATTCGGCAGGCCACTAAGGGGGAGAACTTTGCCTTTTTAACTACGTCCCTGTCCAAAATTCTAAAGTGATCTATACTCCAGGTAACACATATTTTAAATGTAAGGTTTCTAGCTAAATCGGCGTGGCGGAGACTTTCAGCTTTCCAGATCCTCCCCTCCTCCCCGTTGGGTTTTACGAAAATCCCGTCTTATCTAGATTGCAAAAGGACCCTGGCGAAACAATCAATAAAGTAATAAGTGCTTTGCCAGCTCCAATTTTAGAATTTTGCTCCAAGTTTGAAATTAATGAAAATATCAAATTCGATTTCTAAGTCAAGAACTTGCAAAACACTTTTTACTAACGTTGGCAGAGTGTTCCAAATAAGTGTTCTGCCAGGACTTCATTTGTTGTACCATTGGCAATCAGTGTTCTGCCAGTACTTATTTTTTGTACCACCGGCAATTTATGGCTGGATAATTAAAGTTGAATTTACTGTATACCGATAAAAAAGCAAGAAAAAAATGTATTTGTTTATATATTGAGCACTTTAAACCAGATTTCACAATCAATATAGCTAGGTCCGATAAGAATCAAATCAGCTTTTAAGCTCAACTTAGAGTTAAGGGCTCCCATCACCACAGACATCTTTAAAAAAACTAAACTTTCAGCCATTTCAAAATTTTGCTTCAATCACCTTCTTAAAGGTTCCATTGTTGCAGTCTCGACCATTGTTGCAGTCTATTTGGCTGTGTTAACCCTGCGGGAAAATGACCTATCTCAGAATAAGCCACGTGATGGGTTCATTGTAATAGGAACCGGTAACGGGACCGGTTTTTTATATGAAAAGGACCGGTCACTTTAACATGAGATTGTCCTAGGAGGGGGTCAATTGCCCTCTGTGACATGTCATAGGATCGGTCTGAAAGAAGATGTCACACAACTAACCCCAGATAACATATCACAGAACCAACGTAAAGGAACATGTCATGTAAAATAACATCTTTTCACCTATCCCGTGATATCTATTTTCGAAACCGGTCCAGTTTTTACCTATCACGGGACACGTTCCAATTGCTATCTGACCCCTTTTTCCTCGCAGGGAATGTGTACTTCGTATTCTGACATTGAGGAAATTGATGACGAAGTGTGATTTTATCGTCGTCGACTTCAATGTTAGGATATTTCGGATCGGATGAAGACATGACATTCTTCTTTTTTATAGAAACACCCCTGCCTTTGCAAAATATATGAGTAGTCAGGAATAAATAAAAATCAGTTACGTTGGCACTGCAAAACGCAATCATTTTTTTTTTGACACAGCCAATTTTTTAACCAGTAGTACATCCTGGTATCTTAAGCCTTCATTAAGTAAGAAAAGACTCTTATCGTAGGCGATAAAGATTACTAAATATTGACTCACTACGAATATTTTTTACGTTTAATACTTTTATCACTTAATAATGCATAGCAGAGCACTAAAACAGCATATTTTTTGCCAACTAACTAATTACGAGGGCGGATCAATAAGTCCGTGACTTTGCGACCTTTCCTCGTAGTTATATGAAAAACAACACTGCTCTACTGTCAAATTTTGAGCAAGTTCCGTCATTTACTATGCGTTTAACAGCTGTTCAAAACATACAACCTCGTGGCTTGAAAAGTACTATAGGGACTCTGCACCATCGATTTCAATGGTAAAAAAGTGGTTTACCGGCTTTTGTTGTGGCCTTACAAGCACGGAAGATGCCGAACGTTCTAGACGCCCAGTTGAGGTCTCTACACCCAAAACAATTCAAAAAATTCACGATATGGTGTTGGCCGATCGGAGATTGAATGTGCGATAGATTGTGGAATAGGCATTTCACTTGACTCAGTGGTTTCAATTTTGAACGATCACTTGGGTATGAGAAAGCTTTCCGCAAGATGGCTGCCGCGTTCGCTCACAATCGACCACCAACGGAATCATGTGACAGCTTAGTTTTCATGGCAAAAATTCATTAAGTAGTCAGCGAATTTCCCCCTCATTCGCTTATTCTCCGGATATAGCCCCCAGTGACCATTTCCAAACCTAAAGAAATGGCTCGGTGGAAAGAGATTTAGCTCCAACGATGAAATGATTGACCAAACAAATGCCTATTTTATGGACCTCGAAAAATCCTGCTGTTAAACGCAAAGTAAATGACGGAACTTGCTCAAAACCTTACAGTAGTCTATTAAAAGGTGGTACTTGATGGGAGCAGTGTTGTATTTCATATAACTAAGAGGGAAGTTCGAAAACTCACGGACTTATTGATCCGCCCTCATTCAAATCAACTTCAATGAGAGTAGAATCGTTAAATTCGGAAGAGTGAAAAGTTAAACTAATTTATGTCTTTTACTTATCACCTCGTATTCAGCATGAGTAGACAAGCAAAAATGAGTTAAAATTATTCCGAATATTAAAAAAATTTTATAAAATATTAAGTTTTTTTAATTGATTTGGCATCATATCAGCTATTTGTCAATTGGTGAAACATTTTAAGACAAAATGGTTTTTCAGTTAAAAACAAAATTACTTCATCTAAAAAAATTTAGCCAAACCGTTAAAATATCTTTAACCCTTTAAGCCTCTACCCTAAATCTTTCAAGCACCTACCCTATAAAGGCTTTTATGGAATTAAATAATTTACAGTTACCCCTAATAAATGTTACTGAAATAATGAAAATAGGTACGATTTAAATTAAAGATTTTAAGTTTCTTTCATTTATAAATAAAACTTTAAAACGAAGTTCTTTTTCGTTTTCAAAAATATTTCCTTTATATTTTGTCACACACAATTCGGTACTACTTTGACACCTACTCTTTTTTATTCGTGTACATGGTTTGTATCTAAGCACTGACAGATATACAGTCATATGCGAAAAATAGGGACACTTGCATGCAACAAATTTAAAGTAAAAAATGCACATACATTTTGCTGAAAAATTTAAAATATTATTTTTAGATTGTAGTACAACAACAACTCTTTATTTTAAGCAACAACTCAAACTTTGTTGTTGCAATTGAAAAAAAAACAACATTAAAAAGTATTATAGTTTCCTATAGCCGAATGTGAATAAAAATAGGGACGGTGAGAAAATTGTTTGAAATATCATTAGTATTTTATATTTTTTTATGGAAATATAATATTGGTCATTGTATCAAATATATGTACCCATTCCTGTATCATTTATGTAAATAAGTGTACCAAGTATGGAGCCAAGGGTGAAAAAGTTATGGGATATAGAAAATCGGAACAGATTACCATATGTATGGAATTTTCAAATTCTGTTTGTGCCAGAATACTTCGTTGGTATTGTTTATCAATTCTAAGCCAAACAAAGTTTGAGTTGTTGCTTAAAATGAAGAGTTGTTGTTGTACTATAATCTAAAAATAATGTTTGGTCACAAAGCTAATTAATTCTCTTTTTTTTATATAAACATTTTTTTTGTATGTATATTTAACTGTTTTATTTTTGATGATAATAATTTAGTTTCTGTTAGTACTAATTCAGCATCACCGCTTATAGTAGAAAATACCGCTAGTAATTATACAATTAAATTAAAAATTTAAATAAACTTAAAGTTAGTTTTTGCAACATCAAATTATATGTTTATTTATTCACAAAATAATATTTTTAGTTTTTTAGCAAAATGTATGTGTGTTTTTTTACTTTTAATTTGTTGCATGCAAGTGTCCCTATTTTTTCGCACAATAAATTTATTTTTTTTATGCGATTTTATCAAGTACCTTATATAATTATGCCCGCGGGTTATTAACCGAACACTTTCAGAAATAAATTGTGGTCATCCTGGTAATTTATACAATGGGTGGATTGAAAACATCGATGCTGGAACCGGATTAGGGGCAAGCATAATTTTCCGCTGCCAACAAGACATGCTTATGCATGGTCATGCATCAAGCGTATGTCAAATAGATGGACGCTGGCGTAACGCAATACCCGAGTGCCTGGCACCATGTGTGGTTCCAGCCATTTCCCAGGGTTATGTAGTGCCAATTGAAATCACAACCGATGAAAATGGAACCACCGTTATTACCCCCACTACAACGCAAACGCCACTTTTGTCGACGGCCAATGTGGAAAAGGTGAAGCATGGTACTGCACTGGATGTGAAATGTGATGAAAATTATGAATTTCCTGTATCATTATTGAGCCCTCCAACATGTCATAATGGTACATGGAGTATAATACCACGCTGTGTCCCAGCCAGATGCAAGAGCATGCCAAAACCTCCAAAACATGGCATGGTTCTGGCACCCAAAACGGAACACGGCATGAAGGCTAGATTTAAATGCAAAGATGGTTTCAAATTAGTAAGTCCAGAAGGCAAAGACGTAACAGATCCCAATGATTACGTCTTGACATGCTCTTTTGGCAATTGGACTGGAGAAACACCACATTGTCAAGAGGTATTTTGCTCCTTTCCCGGCTATATCCCAAATGGAAAAGTCTTACTTGTTGGCAATATGGGGCTCTACGATTACAGACCCTATGTTAAAAAGGTATGTAATGTCATGATTCTACTAATTATTCCTGCATTTAAGCTAACCATATTAAATTATTTACAGATTGTGAACAACAAACAAATTATGTATGATTGTGACAAAGGATATGTTCTAGATGTAGGTCCACCCGGAGCAACGTGTGTGGGTGGAAAATGGCGACCCTTAGAACTGCCACAATGTCTATTAGGTCAACATCCACGACTACGTTGGAATCGTCGCCGTCGATCCATTGAAATGAGATACCTTCGATCGTCTTACCTTATGAAGCACAAACGAAATTTGGAACGCAAACTAAGAGAGGAAGCGTATAGAAATAAGAATTGGAGTAACATGCAAATTGAAGGTGAATAAAAAAGCCAATTATTGCTAATTTAATCCTTTTTTATTTTCTACGATGAAAAACACCAAAATAAAATAAGTCCCAAACAAACAATGAAATATCTCCTTAAAATATAATCCATACAAATTGGGATTTACTTCATTATGAAATAACTCCCGCTGCGTTGGGACTTATTTGACAATTTTTTGTTGGGAGCTATTTTATTAGGTTTGTTTTTTTTCGAATTTTATATAAATATTCCATACAATTTCAAGTTGATATAGACTTGCTAAGAAGTTATAGATATAGCTACTTAAAAATTGAGAAAGTATAAAAATGTTGCCAAGCCTAAGAAATTATTGGCTGTTCTCTTTTAAATGTAAACAAAAATATTTGTCATATTATTGTTTGAAATATTATATTTCTCCACATTTTTTTTAGTTCATAAGATATGATAATATATAATTATATATAATTAAATATACAAAATCATATATATACTTTAAAATCACTTTATTTTAGCTTATCCCATACAAAGTGCTTTCTAAGTTCTTTTACTAACATATTCAGATCGTTCTAAATAAGGGCTCTGCCAGCACTTTATTTGTTGTACCATTGGTAATCAGTGATCTGCCAGTACTTTTATTTTTTAACCATCGGCAAATTCTGGCTGGGCACTGTTAAAAATTCTGATCTATATGGAATTAACTTAAATCGAGTTAGCAAAAACCAAGATGAAAGATACTTTTCACATAAGTACATTGGAATTTAAAGAATACACAAATGTTGTTGTTTTTTCGCCTTATGAGAAAGATAATTAACTGCAAATTACAATTCTTTAATCATTTTAATTCAAACTTGTTTTAAAAAATAAAAAATTTTGAGAAATTCAATAAAAAGTCATATTTTCCCCTTGTAATCCCTTTTTCTAACTTAAGGGCCGATGACCGATTATCCTAATTTTTTGCAGGGGCGGGAATGGTCAATTGCTTACAATTTTTTTTTGAAGTTTCCTAATGAACATACTATATGACTTAAAAATAGGATCATATATATTCATATATAAATTATGTTCGATAAGGAGCTTTTTCCTTACCGGCAGCAATGTGGAGCAATTATTATTTTCTAAGAGTTATCCACAAAGCTGCTGGAAGATTCTTATGGACAGTGTAAAATTTGACTTTAGAAAATTACGCCCGTGAAACCGTGTAAATAAGAAGAACGGTCGCTTCAAAATGCCAAAATACAATAATTCTCTTTATTAATAATTTAAAGGTATAAGGGCTACAAAACAAAAGAAAAAGTCTACAATGTATTTACATATGTACATTGCAGTCATGAGCCAATACAATTGTTGTTGCTTGTTTGTCTCTACTTTATTAAACAAGTAAATATTAACTGTTAACAACAACAACAACAACGATTAAAATATTCTCTTGCTGCATTAACTTAGAGACAAACAATAAGCAAAAAATAAAAACTAACGGACAGTTGATAGAAATAAATTAGGGTGGCTCTTAATTTACAAAAAATACAATTTAACAATTATAGCATTTTAAAACCATATTAAAATACAAAATAAATAAAACAAATACATTTATACGGTGACCTAACATACCGGCCCCATTGAAACGACCATTTCAATTATGAAGGCAGCAACGCTAATCTGTGGATAAGGCGACGTATAACTCCTTTTGTTGTTCTGATGTCAACTACTCGTACTCTATCGTCTCGACCACGAACTATATTTACGATTTTTCCCATGAGCCATTTTTGAGGGGGAATATTGTCTTCTTGTATAATTACTAGCGCACCAGGAGCAATGTTTGTATTCGCACTAGTCTACTTATTTCGGGTCTGAAGTTCATTGATGTAATCATGAGACCACTTTTTCCAAAATTGTTGTTTAATAGCACTGATACGAGCCCAAAATTGCAAATTATCAATTTGTTTTGTTGAGACATCACGTTCAGGTAACGAACATAGGGATGAACCAATCAAAAGGAGACCTGGTGTAAGCGCTTTGATATCGCTGGGATCGGAAGACAGGGGCGAAATTGGTCTAGAATTTAGTATAGCCTCTATCTCGATCATTGCTGTTGCAAGCTCCTCATAAGTGAGCCTAGTGTTGACCAAACTGCGAATTAAATGACCCTTTGCTGATTTGACAGCAGCTTCCCACAAGCCTCCAAAATGAGGTGACCTGGGGGGTATAAAGCGAAAATTAATAAATTGATTTGAACAATAATTAGCAATAATATTAGAATTCTTTGAATGAAAAAGGAACTTAGAATTTGCACCAACAAAATTTGTAGCATTATCACAGAAAATATAGGTGGGCAAACCTCGCCTTCCAATTAGCCTTTTTAGGGCGGCAATAAATGCATCTGTTGATAAGTCCGAGACAACTTCAATATGGACTGCTTTCGTGGCAAGACAAACAAAAATAGCAATGTAAGTTTTGTAGGGTACTTTTCCTCTAACTCGTATATAGGTGTTGACAGGACCACAAAAATCGACAGCACATCTTGCGTGGTAGTTTTTGAGATGTAGATGTCGTACATAACATTCAACAAAGTGGCATTTACTTGGCAAAATCATCGGGTGTTTTTGACGTTCTGGGATTTCAGCTAATTCTAATCGACCACCAACTTTGAGCAAATTGAAGCCATTTGTTGTTTCAAGAAAGGGGTTGAGACACTTTAAGGCACCTTGTGAATTAGAGTATTCAAAAACCGAAAACCGGTTTCTTTTTTTATAAAAACCGATCGGTTTCGAATATTTTGTAAATTCGAAGAAAACCGAAAACCGGTCTTTTTTGTTCGGTTACCCGTTTTTTTTTAATTACATCACCAACTGGGTTACTTGGTCTCTTTTATTTTTTCCGAACACTTTTATAATCGTTTGTTTGGTTATGAAGATTTAGATGTAAGTCTGATAGATTCCGATGAATTCAATTAGTTTAATTTCTGATCTAAATAACACAATAAGCAGTATTTAAAATCCTAAGAAAGAGACTGTATAAAATCATTCATCATTATATGTTACCTTCTCATTATATGTAAACTTCTCCGAGAAAGTGTGTGAAAATGAAGTTTTGAGAAAAACGCATTTAAAGTTTCATAACGCATTATCACTGTGAACACACCCTCAGTTGGGAGATGCGATTTGGTATGGTTAGTTATGATTGGGTGCCGACTTTGGTGACGTCATGCCTATGTGATGACGTATTTTTTTTCGCTTTTTAAGTGACAATTTAAAAACAATTTAAAACCAAAAAATTAAAAAAAGTAAATTTTAATGTTTTTCTCATTTTTATCGATTTTCCCAAGTTCGTTTTGTACTTTTTTATGGGGTAAATAAATTTTTATCAGAAATCTAATTCATTTCATCTTATTCTACACCCAATTAGGTACCAGAATCCACTCTTAAGTCCAAACCCGTTTTTTAACACACTAGGTCCCTTTTCTCGGAGAAGGTCACATATGATGATTTCATATATCTTGATAAATGTGACGAAAGATCTGAAAGTTGGACAATTTATATAATTGTCTTTTGACTATTTGTCCAACATCTACTATTAGTGAAAGAGTATTTTCCACTTCTAGCTTTATCAAAAGCAAACAAAAAATCGTTTTAAAACGAAACATTTAAATTGCATATTATTTCTAAAATATTATTTTATAACTGAAAAATAGATTTTTTTTACATATTTAATGTAATAGATTTTCTTTTACATATTTAATGTAATATTAAAAAAACTAATGTAATATTAAAAAAAACTTATTTAATGCCAAACGTTCAAATTAGTAACGTACCTAGTTTTACCCAATTTACAAACTTAATGATCTCTATTCATTTGATATGAATATAGTTTTATAACATTAATTTTTAAAATATTTTATTAAAAATATTAAAACCAATAAATAAAATGTTGAAATGAAATACAATAAAAAAATATTATAAAATATTTTTTTTTTCAAAGAATGTATTTTTTTATTTTTATTACTTTATTTATTAAGTTTATTTTTTTTTTTTGTAATTAAAACAATTAACGAATTATATAAGCTTTTTATTCAAATTAAAAAAAACCGAAAAAACCGGTTGACCGGTTTTTTCTGCAAAAACCGTAACCGAAACCGGTTTTTTTTAAATTCGATTTTCCGAAGAAAACCGAAACCGGTTTTTCCAAAAGGCCGGTTTTTTGAATACTCTTGTGGATCCTTTTTCTTCAAAACTCGAGATATATCCTCCTGGAAGTATTGCTGCTGGATATTCAAAACTATACGAACCAATGCATTCTTTAATTCTTGGGGCTGTAAAGATTCAGAGTCAAATAATTTAGTTTTTGGATTTAAAGTTTTTTGATAAAATCGTAGCAACCAGGCAACAATACGAATTATTTTCAAATACGAGCTATATTTTTCAATAGATTCCAATATGTAATTTGATTTTGTTTCAATGTGAAATACAGTTTTGCGTTTTTCTTTATTTATGACATCTAAGTCGAGAGAGTCCAATTTGGTAGAAGGCCACTGAGCAGGATCGAGAGCGAGAAAGGCAGGTCCATTGAACCAGATTGATGATGCGAGTTCCTGCACAGTAGAGCCACGAGAAACGATATCAGCAGGATTGTTATTAGTTGGAACATGTCTCTAAGTACAACCATTTGTAAGTTCCTGAATTTCTGATACCCTGTTGCCAACGAAAACTGATAATGTTGCAGAATGTTGTTTAAGCCAGTGAACAACCAATTGAGAATCTGTCCAAAGAACGATTTCCAGATTTGGTATTTGCAAAAGATTTTTGGTTTAAGAGTACAATTTTGCCAAAAGTTGAGCACCGCATAGTTCCAATTGTAGCAATGATTTACGTTTTGTAGGAGCAACTCTTGATTTAGCGGTAAAAAGCTTAACAGAAATATTATCTGAGGCCGTTTTTACTTGAAGATACAAACAACAGCCATAGGCACGAATTGATGAATCGCAAAAACCATGCAGTTGAACAGAAGCGAGGCAATAACGAGGAATTTTTAAAAGCGGTAAAGTTTTGAGATCTGAGACTAATTTTTCCCAAGCAGTATGTAGTTCTTGAGGAATAGATTCGTCCCAGCCTAATTTAAGAATCCACAATTCTTGCATTAGAATTTTGGCCTTTATAATAAGAGGTGACACAAGTCCAAGGGGATCAAAACGTGATGATGAGAGCGACAAAATTGTTCTTTTTGTTATCTTTTCATCTGTCTTAGTTTTCGGTGAAAACGAGAAGAGAAAAGCATCCATTTGTTGATCCCACGTTATTCCAAGAGCAATAGTTATGGCAGATTCATCTATATTCAAATCTTTTGTGGTTTTATCATCTTGAAAATCCTTATGATTTGAATGCCATTTGTCTAACTGGAAACAACCCTTTATTAAAATTTCATTTACCTCTTTTTTGATTTGGGCCAATTCCTCCAAAGTTTCTGCTCCACCCAGAAAATCATCAACATAAAATGATGATTTGATAGTTTTTGCGCCATGTTCAAATTGGTCCATATATTGGTCTGCAAGGTAATGAAGGCCTTTGATTGCAAGATATGGGGCAGAAGATATTCCATATGTGACAGTATTAAGCTGGTAAGTTTTAATTTCTTCTTGTTCAGAATTTCTCCACAAAATATATTGGAACTTTCGATCGCAAGAATCAATGAGTAATTGCAAAACGATGAAGGCGAAAACGAAGCAAAATAATATAAAGTTCCTCTTGAATTGTAGGGCCGACCATTAAAATATCGTTGAGAGATTTCTGCGTTGTTGTGGGGCAAGATGCGTCGAAAACGACTCTCAATTTAGTTGAAGTACTGTTGAGTTTAAACACGCAATGGTGTGGGATAAAATAATGAGGCTCAATTAAGCGAGGGTTTTGAATAAGACTCATATGTCCACAATCTTCATATTCCTTCATAAAGGTGACGTATTGTGATTTTAAATCATTATCATGGGCAAAACGTCGTTCTTGAGATACGAATCTTTCCAGCGCCATATTTCGCGACTGTCCTAGAGCATCAGGAATTTCTTTAAATGGAAGTTTTACAACAATTCTACCAGAAGATTCACGATAAACAGTATCATCAAAAAATTTTTCACAATCCGTTTGTTCCTGAGTCATCCTATTTTGAACCAAAACGATTTCTTCTATTTCCCACAAACGTAATTTCATATCTATTTTTGAATCAAGGGACATCAAATAAGAAGAACCTCCGGTATCAGATTGCTTTGAACCATATCTTCCAGCAACAATCCATCCAAAAAGTGTTTTGTGTAATTTAGGCAAGTTGGGACCAAGTATTATTCGTCCAACTGACAAACTATCATAAAAAGTATCAGCAGCAATGAGTAAATCGACTTAATTAGGCTTGAAAAAGTTTTCATCAGCAAGTTTAACATTTTCATATTCATATTCCAGGTTGATATATCTAGATCAGATACAGGTTGGTACGAAATATGTGGGGTAATGCGAAAAGATAGGTCGACTTCAAAATTTGTTAAATTAGATTTGATGTTACTATAAGTCCTTTGTTTAGTTTTAGTGCAAGAATATCCAACACCACCAGCTTGAGCATGATCTTCTAAACGAGGAAGTTGCAATCGACGGGCAAATTCATTAGTTATAAAGTTGATTTGAGAGCACGAGTCCAATAAAGCGCGTCCCAAATGACAGGAGCCAGCGACATCACGAACCAAAACCATAGCAGTAGCAAGAAGCACCTGTTCTGACGATGTCTTTTCGACATGAGTGTGGACCGAAGCTATAGATCCATTTAAGGCAGCACGAGAAGTTGTATGATTATCTTCAGTAGCAGGGAGCGAGGGTTGACTGAGGTCTATGGAGCAAACTATGATGAGAGCGAGAACAAAATCTGCACTTAAATGTTGAGGAACAGTTGTTGACTTGATGTCCTTTGATAAACAATTGAGGCAAAGACCTAATCGTTTGACATTTTCAAAACGTTGGGCCACATCCATATCTTTAAAGTGAGAACAACGACTAATAGTATGGTCTGACTTCGAGCAAATAGAACAAGTTGGTTTGGAAATGTTAGAAATTGAAAATGTTGAACCATATTTTGAATTTTTGGATTTGGATTTACTTGGATGAAAATCTGTTTTATGTGAAACAGTATGACTATGATTTGAGTCTACAGATTCTAAAAACTGGCAATGCCTATCCAAAATTCTAGAGCAATCATCCCATAATGGCAGTTTAGTAAAATCCAAAGATTCTTTCCATTTTCTTTTCGTTTCACTATCAACCTTTTCCATAACTATATAGATTAACATAGAATGGACTATATCGTTGGCAGATCCAAGGGACAAAAGTGAACTAAAAATCGCAGAAACATTGTCGAAAAGACTTCTTAATTGGTCAGAATTATTTTGGGCCATGGAGGGAAGTTCAAAAAGTGAGGTTATATTTTCCAGAAAAATCAAAGAATTATGATCGTATCGATTTTTAAACCTTTCAAGAGCCTTAGGATAATTTTCATTGGTAACCTGAAAAGCTTTGACTGTTTCTAATGCTTGACCCTTCAAACAATTGAGCAAATGGTTAAATTTTTCGATATTTGAAAGACCATATTCACGATCAATTATTTTATTAAAAGTGGTTATAAAATTTTTGTACTCACTGTACTTACCACTAAACGTCAGCAATTTGAGCTGGGGCAACTTATGGTTGTGGGCAGGGAAACAAAATGAAGACTCAGTAGCAGTAGCATTATGTACATTCTCACCAAGCTGAGACTGGATGCATAATTTTGTTGCAACATATAAATCCTCAACTTCGGGCCTTCCGTTGTCGTTTGGGTCATATTTTTCAATTTGAGTTTGAAGTGTTAACATTTGCTTAAAATATGACTCCAAAATTCCCAAGCGGCATTTCAATTCAGCTGTTGTAAGTGTCCTACCTTCACCCCTTGCATTGGCTTCGATTTGATTTTTGATGCGCGTAATACTTTTTTTTGTATTAGCGCGTTGTTGTTTTGCTTCCTCCAATGTCATCTTTTTTTTTATAGATGAGCCACAAAATTTTCCAAAGGCACAATAAATTTTTCCAAAACTTCGAAAATATTTTTTCGTTCAAAAAGTCAATACTTTTTTCAAAAATGTTCGATATTAAAATTGTCCGAAGATTGAATAATAAATTTTTCAAAAGTCACAAATTTTTATAATATTTTTCCAAATCCAATGTTTTTTTATTTGTATTAAACACGCACGAAAACCAAGACGATAGAATTTTTCACGACATATATCGCGAACCACAATTTTTATTTTTTTTATTTAACAAACGGTGTTTTACACGCACAATGTTAAAAATCATAGAAATTTTCACGGAACGTACCGAAAACGACAATTTATTTTTATTTACACTGTCCTGTCACGGTCGCCAAAATGTTCGATACGGAGCTTTTTCCTTATCGGCAGCAATGTGGAGCAATTATTATTTTCTAAGAGTTATCCACAAAGCCCGTGAAACCGTGTAAATAAGAAGAACGATCGCTTCAAAATGCCAAAATACAATAATTCTCTTTATTAATAATTTAAAGGTATAAGGGCTACAAAACAAAAGAAAAAGTCTACAATGTATTTACATATGTACATTGCAGTCATAAGCCAATACAATTGTTGTTGCTTGTTTGTCTCTACTTTATTAAACAAGTAAATATTAACTGTTAACAACAACGATTAAAATATTCTCTTGCTGCATTAACATAGAGACAAACAATAAGCAAAAAATAAAAACTAACGGACAGTTGATAGAAATAAATTAGGGTGGCTCTTAATTTACAAAAAATACAATTTAACAATTATAGCATTTTAAAACCATATTAAAATACAAAATAAATAAAACAAATACATTTATACGGTGACCTAACAAATTATATATAATCATACATATTCAAATAAAGAAAGATGTATATAAATTTTGTATATATTATTCGATCTTTCTGTTTTAATTAAATATTTTTAAATTTTATCAGACTCGAGATCATAATTTAATGTTACTAACTAATATTATATTTAATAAAAAAACAAGTATAAAAAGCTTAATTCGGCTGTGCCGAATCTTTGAATACCCTCCACCAATATTCTAAGATGTTCCCTACTGTTTTTGATACAAATAATATACCAAAACTTTTGAAGTAAAATTATCTAGGTGAAAAAATTTTTTGAGGTGAAAAACTTTTTTAGACGTGAAAAGAACTTTTTTGGTGGAAAAAAATTTAGAGGTGAAAAAAATTTTTGTGGTGAAAAAAAATTTAGTGGTGAAAAAATGTTTGAGGTAAATACAAAATATTTACTGGTGAAAAAAATATGAGAAAATATATTATGTACCAGTCGCTACTATGAAATTGTACCAAATTTGTATGGGCAATTTAGAGGCACCTTTACATTTTCACTAGTTTTTTTACCCATGGACTGCACAAAAAACACATTTTAAAGCATAGTTTTTGGCAAATACTCAATTTTGTTACCTGTAGCTCTGCAGCAGAATATGCCTAATGGAGAGAATGCACTTTCTGATGCGCTACGTATTGATAAATAGTTGCAACGAATGTTCTTCCATTAAAAAATAAAGTGTGCTTGTAGGACAATATGCTAATTTTAGCAAATCGGTTTTCAAAAATTTGTTAAATGATTTCTGAATTTAGCAACAAAAATTTGTAAATATTCTGTAAAACTCTGTAATTTGTAAAATGGAAATAGCAAAAAGACTTGCTAAATAATATTTTGTTTACTAAAAATCAGTACAAAAATAAAAAGTGGGATTGAAAACCGTTTACAAATTTTTCTACTAACTTTTTCTTCTGAGTGTATATTTGAGATATAATAATATATGGGTTTAAAATGGTATGAAATATAATTATATATTGTTTCAAATATCTTCCAATATAAAAAAATATTGTTTGAGATGATGTAAGATATAATTACATATATATGCTACAATAGGCATGTTTTCTTTGTACCAGGGATGGAAAACATGGTACAATTGTACTTTTTTGGTACATTTTTACCTTGGTTGGTACCGTGGTACTACCGCAGCTCATTTAGTACAATTTGAAATTTTTTCAAATTTTCAATTTATAACTTGATAAAACAACATAACATAAAGTCGACTTTTTTTAAAAGCAACTTTAAATTAAAAACATGTTTTTATTTATTCAGCTACTATAGTAAAAAATAAAGTCAATTTTAAGTTGAACCGGCTCAAATTGGTGTCACATCAAATGTACCAAATGTTTGCATACACATTGTACTAAAATATTCGGAACAGCTGATTTTAAATTACATCTTAAAACAAAAAAAGTGTATTATAGTTAAAAAGCTATTAAATGGCTCTAAATTTTTTAATAGCAAATCCTGAAAAGGTTAAATTGCACTCCAAGGGAGACGGACACAAAGAAAAACACGTGTGACATTTATAAAAATTAGAGTAAAATTTTACAAAGTTTTGTGGTAATTATACGACTACAAAAAATTAACGAGAAATTTTGTTTAAATTTTGTGTTTAAGCAAATTTGACTCAATACGATAAAGTTGTTAAAAAAATTTTTGGTACCGTGAGGATCGAAAAAGTACAATTTGTTTTTCTGGTTAGTACAATAACAGAAAACATATTTTCCATCCCTGCTTTGTACACTTAAGCTAGCAAGTTATTTCATTTATATGGAGAATTAAGCGAGTTAAGAACTAGTCGCTTAGTACTCGCTTAATTCTCCATATAAATGAAATAACTTGCTAGCTTAAGTGTACAAAGAAAACATGCCTAATATTTGCAAACAAATTGTTAGATATAGCTACCCTGTAGGAAGCCTGGGGTCAAGTGTCTACAAGTCACCACATTTGTCGACTATTTTGGGTGACTTTTTGGTGACATGTCCACAAAGCGTCTATACTTTTTACATTTCTTTTTTGCAGCTGCAAAGCTGTGCTTCTTCTTGACTTTTTTATTGTTTTATTTTGTTGAAAAAACATAGCTGCATCCAAAATTAAAGTTTTTAATAAAAATATAAAGAAAAATGACTTTAAAAGTTCAATATACAAATTTGAACAAAATATTGAGCAATAGAAATTACAAAAAACTTGGGAAAAAACAATCAATTTTGTATAAAAATAAAAATAACAAGAAGGAGCAACAATTTTTAGTGAAAACTGCAACTCTAGAGATTTTGTGGAGCCTGATGAAGATTTTACGGAGCCTGTGGATGATGTTGTGCAGTATTTTGAAGATTTGTCTACTCCAAATATAAATTTGCACGAAAATTTTTTTTACTTCAATGAAATTTATAAAAAAAATTTTATTAATACAATATCTAATTTAACAAAATAAATGCACCTGTTTAATCTTATTTCCTTCCTAGGTGAAAAGTGTAGACTAGAATTACTAAAATGTACTAGTGAATCTCTGGTTCCAATATCAACACCTAGTCAATAGTTGTGTAGATTCGCAATGACACGCACATGTTAAATGTCTACAGCAGAAAACGTTGGCTGGGGCATAAGTAGTCAGTAGTTCTGGTGACAAAGTCAGTAGTGAATCAGTACAGCTTCACTATCTACATTTCCTACAGGGTATATATAGTTCCATATGATTACCAGTCAGCGATTTTTTTTTGTGCCTTTAATATATTTTTATTTTCTTATTAATATTTTTTGACAAAACTTACAAATTTTAAACCATTTCGGGACAACAAGAACTATAAATTTTTGATAGGATATAAGTGGTGAAAACTTATATATGCACTCACTAAAAAATCTGTAATGGCAACTGAAAATTTGGCTGTTATTACACGACAGTTTCCTTATTTAAGCCCAGCGGTATTTTTGCTAATTTTAGCAACACATGTCTGCTGACGTGTAGTATAATTAATTTACTAAAAAAAATTAGTAGCCAGTACTAAATTTTAGTAAATTTTTTGTAAAGTAAAATTTAAAACCGGTTTGCTAAAATCAGCAAAAAAAATTACTAAATATTATTAATATTAGTACAACCAAATAAGTATAAAAAATTAGTAAGCGCTACTAAATTTTAGTAAATTGCTGTAAACTCAATGAATTGTAAAATATAGAAAAATTTTTATTAAAAAAAAATATTACTAAAACGCTCAAACTCATTTATTTTTAAAGTGTAACAAACGCTTTAAAGCTGCTCATTTGTTTTGAAATTGCCTTCCGAATTCGAATATACAAATTTGTATTTTTTATCGAGCAACATTCTTACCTAGATTATTGAAAATCCTCCCGGGCAGCTTACTATTGAGAATTAGCAAAATAAGTCCAGTGGTTAAAAAGTTATAAGTGAAAATGTGAAGGTACCTCCATACAAATTGGTGTATTTAAGTACAATTTCATAGTATCGAGCGGAAAGTAAAATATTTCGTCTTATTTTTTCACCAGTCGCTTAGAATTGAATAATATTTTATATTCACCTCATTCACCTCGAAAAATTTTTTCACCACTAAAATTTTTTTCACCGCAAAGTTTTCAACTCAAAAATTTTTTTTACCTCCATAATTTTACTAAATTTATTTGTATCAAAAACTGTAGAAAATTTTTTGAATATTGATGGATGGTATTTAAAGAATCGGCACAGCCTTTAAGCCTTTTTTTGCTTGATTTATTTTATTTATTCTTTTCAAAATATATTTTAGACAAAATTAAAAAAATCAAAGGCTAAAAAAATAATAAAAACATTAAAGAATTTATCAATTTGTTTTCATTTGATAATTTTTGTTTTTAAAAATATTTTTAGTAAGTTTTTTGGATTTTAAGGTCAAATTTTAATTGTTTTAAGGGCTGATTTTGAGGACTAAAAATGTTTTTAGTTCTCTTTTAGACATGGGTCGGTTGTGAAAAGTATCTCCACTTCCCATCCCTTTTTTCAACATATGTAACATTTTAAGGCAATTTTCGTTTGTAGGTATAAGTTTTAATTATTACAAATATAATTTCCTTCAATATCCATTTTTATAAAATTATTAAATTTTTTTGCTAGTCTTATCAAATCGGTTTTCAAAAATTTGTTAATTGATTTCTGAAGTTAGCAACAAAAACTTGTAAATATGCTGTAAAAATTCTGTAAATATCAAAAAAAAAAAATACTAAATAATAAAATAATAATTTTTTTACAAAAAATGAGTACAAAAATAATAAAGTGGGATTGAAAACCGTTTACAAATTTTTCTACTAACTTTTTTTTTGCTTTAAATATAATTGTTTCTCCACATTTTTTCTAAGACAATAAAATATGATTATATATAATTATATAAAATATTATATATAGTTATATAATTATATTAAATCAGGACCAGGCGCGGATTCAGGGGGATAACGGGATATATCCCTCCCCCCGAACTCCCAAAAAAAAAAAACTAAATGATTTACGTTTTACAACTACTAAAAAAATTACTTAACATTTCTATAAATAATATATAGTTGCCTATCCAAATATTTGACTGCAAATATCGTGTTTTTAAAGTATTCTTGTAGACCACTTTTTGAGCAGATCTGTCTCAACAAATTTTGCAAGTAGAAATTATAAATAAGTTTTTTGTTCTGAATAAAAATTGCATTTAAATGGTTTTTGTATCATGAGTTTATTAATTTTATTTAGTTTTTTCCTTATCCTGTAAAGTATCGAAAAATCGACATAAACCTTTCCTATACTAAGCCATCGATATGTATTTTTATTTTTTTACTAAAAGACTTTTATGTATTCTTAATTTTTATTTAAAGATTAGCTTTCTCAATTTTATGTATGGAATTGTTTTTTTTATGAGTTGTTTTCTTTTGTATATTATTTTTTAAATTTAAGCAAATTGAATTTAAATTATTTATTTAATATAAAATTTTGTTTTTAACATATGTCCTATTGGGGGAAAATGTATGAAAATATTCCAAATCAGTTAAAAATATAAGTTTAAAAATCTGTTGATGGGTTTTGCAGCGCAAAGGATTAAAATTTTTTCTTCTTTTATTAAACACTTTTTTCATTACAGAATTTGAATTAGTTAAGCTTTAATTTATATAATAACGTTGAGAATGTTTAAAGACCTATGATGGATAATGTACAAAATTTGCGTGTTAAAAAAAAGATTTTACTCAATTAAGAAAATTTTTTTTTCTTTTTAATTTTTATTTTTTAAACTTTTATTTTACACTAATTTTGAAAAATTTTTCAAAACTTCTTTATTACAATCTTTTTTATATTATTTTTTGTTGAAAATTTTAAATTAAAATAATTTAAATTAAATTATTAATTTAATAATTTATTTTTGCAATATATGAATTTTTAATTTTATGAAATGACTGATTATTTTGTTTTTTTTTTTTATTTTTTGTAAAGACAAATTTATTTAAATTGTTGTACGGAATTCATTTTTAATATATTTTTAGACTTCTTTTTTTATATTTTACTCGTATGCCCTCCACCATATATGGTGAGCGTATATATACATATTAGTTTGTCATTCCGTTTGTTACATGTCAAAATATTGATAATAGGAAATATATAGTAGCACATAAAACATATAACAGATTAAGTAGACTTTAGCAACACAAAAGACAGAATAGATAAATCGGAAATGTCAAATTTAGTTTATAAAATACCGTGTAATGGTAATAATAGTGAAAACTGTAATAAGGTATACATAGGTACAACAAAAAATAAACTTAAAACCAGAATTACAGGACATAAATCAAATCAAAAATACAAGAACACAATTCCTACACAAAAAACAGCAACTAAAAATATTTTGTTTCATATGATATTTATATTTTTCTTGTTGTCAAAAAGTATTTTTATGATTTCCCGCCTTTTTTAAAAATTGTATATATATAAGTTTTTATTGTTGAAAAAATTATATAATTTCTCTGAAGAAGTCACCCAATGTGGAGACGAAATATTGGAAGGAAATAATAAATAATCATTATTATTTTTTATAAAAAGATCTTGAACTCGATTTTAAGGAATAATATAGTATAATATTGAAGGTCGAATAAAGGAAGATAAATATAGAGAAAATCTGAGAGCACATCAGACTAAAAATGAATTATCATTACAATTTCAAGACCAACCAGGAGATAAAAAGGAAAATCAATAGGTATAAGACTGTTAAGGACCAAATTGTAAAATCAAAGGCAGCTATAATATTTTTAATAGGTTGCAGAAAATCAGGTATAATTCCTAAATTTATAGAGAATTCTACTAAAAATATTTCTAATCTTCTCGAGATAAATGGCATCAATAGAATTCGACAGTCTATATCAGGATTCATTCAATCTTTACAAAACAAGATTTTAAATTTGGCAATAATACGGAAACATGAAACAATGAGAAAAGCTATGAGAGAATTGTAATATATATCGGAGAATTTGGCTTAAAGTTTAGATAAAAATTTATTCAACACATTCATTCAACACCAAGAAAAATTAGCTATTAAATTAAGTTTACAGGTAAATGAGGTACATAAGAAGAAATTTAATTGCCTTATTAATTTAAAACAGAATCAATTAAATATTAAACAGAATAAGAAATGGTTTGTTAACAAATCAGATTTTGAAATCCCTTCTGAAGTAGAATGGGTTCTTTCGTTAGGACATAAACACGCACTTCCGGTCAAAAGGGAACATTTTCCCATTTTGAAAATTATAGCGGATGGTGAGGACTTTATACAGACTTTAACAGGAAAAGAAGAATAAGAAACAGCTAGGAATAGATTTACTAATATTATAAATGGTCATTTAAATAGAAAACAATTAACAAATATAGACAACTTTTTGTTAGATAAAGTGAATAAGACAAGAAGATTTTTGAAAACTAATAAGGATCTACTTATTTTAAATGCTGACAAGGGAAATACCACAGTGGCTATGAATAAATGTGATTATATTTTAAGAATGGATAATATTGTGGGTGATATTACTACATATAAATTGACAAATAGAGATCCAACTTCTGGATTACAGAGAACAAATAATAATTTAATTGAAGATCTTTTCAAATTAAATATTATTACATCTTTGGAAAAGAGCAAACTTAAAACAAATGTAGCTATAGCTCCTAGATTATATGGAGTACCTAAAATTCATAAGGAACAATTTCCTTTGAGATCAATATGCTTATTTGTTAACTCCCCATCTTATGAACTCTGTAAATATGTTACTAGTATTCTTAGGAAAGTAACACAAAACTCTAAATATAATGTAAAAGATTCTTTACGTTTTAGAGAAAGGATAAAAAATTTAAGGATACAAAGTGATGAGAGATTAATTTCACTTCATGTTGTATCTTTATTTCCAAGTATACCAATAGATATAGCTTTAGATATTATTGAAGAAAAATGGAATGTTATAGAAGAACATACTAAAATTAAGAAGAATCTTTTTCTACGTATTTTGAAATTCTGTATAATGGACAATAGATATTTCAAATACAATAATATAATATATATACAACAAAAAGGACTTCCAATGGGATCTCCAGCTTCTCCAATTATAGCTGATTTTGTAATGGAGAAATTATTAGATTCTTGCATTGAAAAATTGGATATAAAACCAAACATCATAACAAAATATGTTGACTTATTTTGTATTATTTCAGAGAGTTCGGTTGATAATATTTTATCAAAATTTAATTCGTTTCATGATAATATAAAATTTACGATTGAAAAGGAATATAATTCTAAAATTCCTTATTTAGACACATTGCTAAGGAGAAGAGGTGATAGATTATTAATAGATTGGTATCAAAAACCCACAGCTTCTGGAAGTATTATAAACTATTATTATAAACACCCAAGAAGAATCATGATTAATACAGCAAATAATCTAATTGAGAGGGTATTGAATATTAGCGACTTAGAATTTCACGGAAAAAATATAGAGAAGATTAAAAATATTTTAAACAATAACAATTACCCAATTCAACTAACATGTAATTTAATAAGGCAATATAAGAACAGAAATAATTTTAACACAAGAAACGTTATTGAACCTAAAATTTATAAATCTCTAACTTATGTTCCTCTTATATCTGAAAGGTTAGAAAGATCAAAAATTTATGATAATAGGAAATATATAATAGCACATAAAACATATAACACATTAAGTAGACTATTTAGCAACACAAAAGACAGAATAGATAAATCGAAAATGTCAAATTTAGTTTATGAAATACCGTGTAATGGTAATAATAGTGAAAACTGTAATAAGGTATACATAGGTACAACAAAAAATAAACTTAAAACCAGAATTACAGGACATAAATCAGATCAAAAATACAAGAACACAATTCCTACACAAAAAACAGCATTATCATTACATTGCAATAACTCTAATCATTATCCTGATTTTGATAATACGACAATTTTGAACATAGAAAATAATTACAGACGTAGATATATGTTAGAAATGTTACAGATAATGAAAATACCATCTACACAACGCATTAACTATAACTAAAATTTGTTTTCACCTCAAAAAAATATTTTTACCTCAAATATTTTTTCACCACAAAATTTGTTTTCATATCCAAAAAAGTTTTTCACCTCAAAATATTTTTTTCAACTCCATTATTTTACATCAAACCTTTTTTACATTATTTGTATTACTTTTTTTAATTTTTTTTTATTTTTTTATACGTTTTTTAAAAAACTAGTTTTCGTGTATATTAAATTGTTGGATCTAATCTGATACAATTCAATGTAACATTTTTTGAATAAATTTGTATATTACTTTATCCCCAAATATATTGATGGATCTAAATTGATCTGCCATTTTTCGGATTAATTTATATCCTTCTAAATCTCCAAATATATTGCTGGATTTAATTTTATCTGCCATTTTTCAGATTAATTTAGATCCATCTAAATCCCCAAATTTATATCCTTCTAAAACCCCAAATATATTGCTGGATCAATTTTATTTATTTATTTTTTTAATTTTGGTTGAAAAGTTCCTGCGCTCACCAAGAGATGGCACTGCTAGCTCCAAACTTTTTTTTTCTCAAGTTGGTATAACTGTACTGAGAACACATGTAATGTTGCAACTCAGTCTGTCAATTCTTTCTTTGTTTACAAGCCATTTGAAGTTGACGTGTTATTGATTTTTTTTAATATAAAAAAAAAATTAATATCGTGCAGTCATTAGATTCTTTGTTTTGAAGGATTTAAAAGCAAAGGAAATTTATGAACAATTGTTAGAAGTGTATAAGGAGTCCTCACCTTTAAAACGCACCGCGAATTTTGGGCTGGTGAATTTAAACGTGGTCGTACCAGCCTTAAAAACGATCCACGCGAAGGACTACCAAAAGCTGCAACCACAGCAGAAATCATTGAGCAGGTACATAATATGGTTAGTGAAGATCCAAGTTCGACTTAGCGTGAAATTGCTATTGCCATAGGCATCTCAGACGAATGAGTACTCCATATTTCACATACCAGATTTTGTCAAGCAGTTGGCAACTTCAGAAATGAATTCATGCAACACTTTCTTTGGCTCCGTTTGCTTTGTTGCTGCATGATGTCGCTTGTATAAAATCCAGGCATTGATCATGGCCATATCACATATGGTAGAACAAGCGATTTATCCATTTGCGTGACTTTATGCGGATATGACTACGGCCGAGTGACGAATCTAAAAGATCAACACCGCCCATGTATTTGTTGTATTCATGAACAACATTTGGACATTGAATGCTTTCCATCTCCTTTTTCTTTTTATTATATCGCGCAATGTTTGGTGCATTCTCGGGTATTTCATCATTGGCCGAAATATATGGCTTTACTCCGGCCAGTGTTGATGCCACTGTTGTGACGTCGATTCCATGAAACGTTCCAACATACTCCTCACAATCGCCTCGATTGGCAAATTTTTGTGGTAATTTGCATAACGAAAGTCGTGGGCGGCGAACAGTTCCAAGCGAATAGATGCCTTCTGTTCGCAAATACACCAGCAACGGAATCGATGTATAATAATTATCAACATATATGACATGATTTATAAATCGAGGAACCGAGCGTGCCAATCGCACCACAACGTTCGCAGATGCACCCAAATTTGGTTCGTTTTCCTCACGATGATCGTCGTCGCCGGAATATATTTCAAACGCATAGCAAAATCCAGAATCATCGCACATTAGAAACAATTTGTTACCCCACGGGTGCGGTTTGTCTGGCATGTATTGTTTCATATAGTGTTTAATCTTCGTCGCACAAATTTGTTCATCAACGCACAATCTTGCTCGCTTTGGCACTTTTTGAAAATTCCTGTTCAGCGCGGTGATAATAGGACGTATTTTGTATAGCCGATTGTAGCCAGAATCATTTTGTGGTATGGGCCCATACAATTGCATTACTTCGTTGGCACGATTACTTCTGCGATTGCGTGTATCTTCGCATGATGTCGATGTTGACGGCTCTTGAATACGATGACGGCGTGGCATTGTCTCGTTGTTATTGAAGTGCAAAAATTGGCGGATCTTCTCATGACGATTTCGTGTCATGGAATCCACAATTGGCTCGAAACCATATTCACCCCAATATGATCGAGTGCTTGGATAATTAAAGACCGACATGTAGTAATTTATTCCCATGAATCGTTTGATTTCATCAGGCGTGGTATTCAGTGGTTTTTCAATGCTTTGTTGGAGTGCGCACAAGTTGCTCTGTTCGACGATATTCGAAATAATATCGTCTGACATGAAAAACGAAAAAAATTGAAGAGGAGGGTTCATTGCCAATATTTCCGGTGTCAAAGAGTCATCACCTTGAAATTTAACACAATTCGAAAATTATTGAAGATTTTTTTTTTCTCAACAATGGTTTTTTTAAAAACATCAGAGTCTTTATCAATCGAAACGCCTTCAAACATTGTAGCATATTCTCGCCATCGGGAACGATCGCCAACGATAACTGGGTCATCTGCAATACCTATGTCAAATAAGAATTACATTTAGCGTCAAATTTTCGGTTGAATGTTATCATTCAATACCTGGATTTGGTTCAATGGTTTCTTCAATATTTGGATGGTCCGAATCAACATTACCCATTTCGACATCGACTGATGCACTGTTTTGAACATCTGCTACAATATTCTGAACTTCTGCTACTTCATCTGCTACTCCATCAAATTCTTCATTAGGGAAATCAGCATCAAATTCGAAATCTGGGTCATTATAAATGTCGTCTTCAGAAAAATCTCCATCATCTTCGCTTTCCGACCAGCCAATCGAATTGACAAACTCGAAAAGCTCTTCCTCTGTTCGAAAATCACGAATTCTACGCGCCATTTCTGAACAAAAACAAACATAACAAAAATATTACCACATATTGCATGTTTACGTAATTTTTAACTCCCGGTGCCTGACGGTTCCGCAAAGAACCAACCACAATTTCGAAAAAATTCACTAAAATTAAAAATATAAATTTCTTTAAAACTTACAACAACTTTAAGACACTACAACGAACACGGAAATGTTTTTTCGTCTTAGATGTAAACTTATTTAACACAAAAATAATTTTTTGAAAGTAACTAATTTCAGAAAAGTGTATTTTCTTGAGGTTGAGATACACTACTGAATATCAAACTGTCAAATCAAGTTGAATTTAATCGCCGATAGGCGCAAATGGTTGCGCATGTATCATGTAATGTTTTTAAAGTCGTAGAAGAAAGTTTAAAAAGAAATAGTTTAACAAAGTTGTATTTCTTTTTGGTTGGTTCCTCGCGGTACCAGTAGGATATTAAGGGTTAAAAAAGTTACATTTAACATTTTACGGCGATTATAAAGAGTAGGAAGCTTTATAAGCGCAAGACGGCTTTTGTAGGTAGGAAAATGCGCAGAAGGATTCCAACCAAGTCTACGGAGGAATTAGAGTACGTTGTAGAAAGGATCCCAGACAACAGAGCCACCCAGCAAAACTTTGGTAATGGGTGCGATATTCTCATGCTTTACTTTTTAATGATAGCTCGTTGCCTTTTTCATTATTTGCAAGCATAAAATAATAAGTTGCTGATTATTGATTACGTAATACATGATTTATAAATGTAAAGTAATAATTGAAATATTTTTGAAAATCTATTTTTAGATACATTACTTTGTGTTTTTTTTGTAAGCAAAAGGGTTCCCTGGTTAGATTCCTATCATGACCACATTATTTTTAATAACGTTTAAAATATTTGTAATAATTTTTTTTAATAAAAATTCCTCTTTTTTAAAAATCTATTTTTAGACACATTGCTTTTCCATTCTCGTAACTATATAAGTAACCCCTTACATTATCACCTCTACATAAAGTAATGTATATAGACATTACTTTGAGGCTCATCGCCTGTAAAATTATCAGTGAAGTAAGGTGTAAGGTAATCCATGAGCCCCTATGGCTACACATTACTTTACACATTATTTGGTAATGTGTGGTTTTGCTGGACATATTCAAGAAATGGTCTCACTAGACTAGTAAACAGCTTTTTTGTTAATTGTCTTAGTAATATGATTCCGGAAATCTAAACGTCTATCCAATAAAACACCAAGATCATTAAATGGTTCAACCATCTCTAGCCGCATACCATTCATCACGTACAAACCATTTACTGGAAGAGATCTTGAAAACACCATGTATTTTAATTTTTTTACGTTAAGGTCCATTAGGTTCAAATTACACCATGTAGTTAAATTATTAATATCGATTTGCAATAACGCTTGGTCAGTACAATTATAAAAGGAAAGAAGTATTTTGACATCATCTGCATACATCAAGCATTTAGAATATTTTAAAACGGATGGAAGATCATTAATAAAGAGTATAAATAAAAGCGGACCTAAATGACTACCTTGAGGAACGCCAGATGGGACATTGATAACATTAGATTGTACAGTACGAAATTTAACTCACTGTTTACGGCTTTTTAAGAAGCGTCAAACTAAAACCAATACGGTCTTATATAGAAATAAATCATGGTTTACTCTATCAAAGGCTTTACTGAAATCAGTATAAACAACATCAGTTTGCTTCCCATTAACAAAGCCATCTTTTACTAAAGTTGTAAGTTCCATTAATTGGTAATTGTTTAGCAGGATTTGCGAAAACCATGTTGCTCTTGTGAAAGAATAGAAGACGCTTGATATGATAATGCATCAGTTATAAATATTTCAAATAATTTTGGAATTGAACTTAATTCAGCAATTCCTCTATAATTTGATACTACGCATTTACTTCCAGACTTAAAAATTGGAGTTATAACGGATTTCTTCCAAACATCAGGAAAATATGCCAGTCTAATTGAATTATTATAGAGAAATGTTAGAGGAATGTATAGAAGATCAGCGCAACGTTTTAACACACAATTTGGGACTCCATCAGGCCCCGCAGCATGCGACCATTTTAGTTTTAACAAGTTGCATAAAACAGTTTGTTCATTAATAAATGAAATATTTATAGATGATTCCGGGATAATGAATGGATATTGAGAAGTGTTGTTGAGTTTAGTTGTGAAGTATGTTGAAACAAAAAAATCAGCAAACATATTACTTATAGAGATATCGTCTGATGCTTCGATGTCATCTAATTTCATTGAGGATGGAAAATCAATGCAGCGTCGTTTAGAATTAACAAACGAGTAAAAAGACTTAGGATCGCTTTTTAACTTAGCCTTTATATTGTTTAAATAACCATTATAAGCAGAACGAATCGCCCTGTTATATACAGCTCTAACTTTTATATAGTTCGTGTAGTTGATTAATGATCCATGTTCTTTATATTTCCTAAACAGCTTATAGCTTGTTCCTCGATCTCGAACGAAAGCAAGTCACTCGAATTCGAATCAATTTGGGTTTCTCTATTT
Organism: Eustalomyia histrio; assembly: GCA_949748255.1. Classification (NCBI taxonomy): domain Eukaryota; kingdom Metazoa; phylum Arthropoda; class Insecta; order Diptera; family Anthomyiidae; genus Eustalomyia; species Eustalomyia histrio. Next base: position 107,685,696 of record OX456526.1, on the reverse strand, counting down.
CGAAAGCTTTCGATCGACTTGACTTACGTGTGTCAATTTTTGTTTCTTACGCATTTACAAATCACAGAGATACAAGATCATATATTTTGAGCATTTGTTACAATCTTCTTTAAAAATAGCAAAAATACTACTAAACTGCTTAAAGATAAAAACAACCCTGTTTAACAGTGATCAGCTGTATATGACAAATGAAAGAAACAAATAACAATTAATCGGAAAGCTTTTCTGTTGCCAGTTGCTGTTGTTTGTTCGGAGCGGTCACTGCTACAGTGCTGTTAGCTCTTGTAAAATAAAAGATGTAAAATAAAAAATGTAAATATTAGCTGCTTAGGGCAAACGTAAGTCACAAACAGTACACACTTACCTTTTACCACTCAGCAACAGCGTAATAGGGAGTGAAACGGAGTTTAGTTTTCTGGTCAAATTTTCTGCAAAAAATTTGTTTGCTGCGAACACCAGAGTCCCTCTGACAAAATCAGGCCTTTCTTCCATATAAAATACATACCGCTTCGGCTGGTCCATTGTTGATTTTTTTTTAACTAAAATTTAAAATTCTTAATTAACTATAAATAATTATATTATTTTATACTTACCTTTTGTTATCCATTGCTTTTTTTACTTCATTTTTCTTTTAAAAATATTAAATATACATATATTTACTCGACAAAAAAATAGCAAGTGACTGATTTTGAAATTTTCGTTCGAGCTGTTCGAAATAGAGAAACCAAATTTTGTATGAAAACAGTTACTTTTTCATTCGACTTGTCGTTCGAGTCATCGTTCGCATAGAAATGGAGTTAGTGAAACCCAAATCAGTTTTCTTTCGACTAGAAAGCGAACGAACGTGTTCTTTCGAAATAGAGGAACAGGCTATTAGTTTTTTTTTATTTTTTAGACGAAAAAGAAATTTTTTATTCCAAGGAGGATCAGTAGTTTTTTTTTTTTTTTTGGAAAAGTCTTTGGAACAGATTTAGAAAAACAGTTGTATATAACTTTATAGAATGACTTCAGCATCAGATCCAGATTATCATTACATAAAGCAAAAACATCACTCCAGTTGATTCGTGACAAAGCAGTAATTTACCAAACTTATTGACAATATTATTAATTTGGAAAAGGCAATTGGAAGACAATCCATTAACAAATTCAGACATTAGGACGGTGGAAAATACTGGTATTAAACTATTTGAATCATCTTCTTTATCCCATGAAAACGAAGGAATATTAAAATCACCAAGAAGTAAAAAAGACTCTAATGGTTTTAATTTTTTAAACATTAATTCGGCAGCTTTCTTGTGCTTTTCATATGTTTCTATAGAAGATATTATGAGAGGAATATAGGAACACATGATATAAAACGATTTATTGTTTTACCAGTACGCAAATAGCTTCAATATCAAAGGCATTAAATAAAATCTCTTCTGCAGACAAGTAATTTATAACTGCAATCATAACACCACCACTCTTACTATGACCATTATTTCTATCACGTCTAAAAATTTAATAGTTTGGACACAAAATTTCGGAATTATGAATACCTTTATGTAGAAAGGTTTCAGTAAATACAAATATATGTTTATCAAAATTAAAACTCTAACATTTTGATATATAATTGAACTCATATGGACAGAAGCACCAATTAGTTTTTTGAAACAGGAATAGAGATTTTAGGTAATCTAGGATTATTTCTGAAAACATATTCACGAACTAGAGTGTTTCAGGCCAGAAACTGGCATCAACGATTTGCTTAAATAGTTCATAAGGTACCAATATTTTAAATTATGTAATTTCTCTTGGCTGAGAATAAGAAAATGTATAAGTTGAAATATTTGCATCGAAATTCAATTTGTTTTTTATGTATTAATTGATAAAACGTGAAACAAATTTAATTTTTTTCGGTGGAATAACTGTTAACAGATTTAGAGTTGAATTGGAACCAGAAGATAGACATATTTGTTGATTCGGTAAAGTAGGGAGAATATCAGTATTATTGATGGAATTCAAAAGTTGATTATTTAGTGAAGGAGAATGTAGAACCGTTGTAGCATTTAAATTAAGAAGAACGGGAAGATTTCGTCAGAGGAATAGGAGATCCAGCATCATTTACTGTCGAAGCAGTAGGTATAGTGTTCATGGATTGTATAATAAGATAAGGATTTTGATTATGAAATGATTTCGTAATTGATCTTGTCACTCGTACTTCCATGTTATCAGTAGAGTGTGAGCATTGATTGGAAGAACCAGCAGCAACCTCCACCGATGGAATCGAGCTGGAACTCTTAGAATTAGAAACCGAATGCGCATTATGACAAATTGATGATCCAGATGGGAGAGGAGAGACAGCATCAATATCGTTAAGGTTTGATGAGGCAGCAGTACGGAGAGAATTTGACGTAGTTGGACGAATATTCAGGTCTTCTAAATTTTTTCTACCTTTATGAGATGAAGACTTTAGTGAGTTATGGAATTTAGTAAATAATTTGCCATAACTGGATAATTTGCTTTGCAGTTAAACAAAGTCTTGAGAGATTTTTTTAAACTCAGATTGAGAACTTTTAAAGAAATTATAAAATTCCACACCAATATTTTTACAATGTCGACAAGTTCAATGAAGGTTTTTAGTTTTATCAGCCAAAGCATCAGCATTACGAGCCTTAAGACCTTTAGTGCAAGTTAAATGGTAGTATCGAATGTACAGCCAACAAGACACCATAAGCTCATTTTTAGTAACAACACAATTTTCATATGAGCACTTCATGATAATATTGAACGACTCAAGAAATAACAGGGATGTTATTATATTATAGTTCAGACACAAAACCAATACGTTACAGTTTGAAGTTTTTTGGAGATAATGAATAACAGCTGATCACTTATTTCAAATCAGGAAAGCACTGAATAATCGAGAACCTGACGATAATAAACAAAAACAAAAAGTATGACCAATATTTGTTATTGATGTATTATGCAAATTGTGCAGAAACCCGCAAAAATCCGTGAAAGCACCAATCACAATTATTGTCTATTTATTTTGATTTTTTAGAGTTCTTTTTTAAAAAACAGGTCCAAATATTTAAGTGTTAAAACAATAAATTTCCAAAAATTCACTAGACACTTTTAAAACACTACTAGACAGTCAATAGGGCGGAGCGAATGTGATCAATTTTTCGGATCAATTTAGATATTAAGAAATATAAAATTGGATATAATTAAATATTGTACTCATAGCTGCCAGATTTGATGATTTTTTGTTCAATAAATGACAAATGACTTTTGCTCCAAAAATTACGATTTTTCATATTTACCTAAGAGCCAATTTAGACGGTGACTTTTTTGTAAGCAATTCTTGTTTGTTGGCAAACGGGATAGAGATGCAAGCGGAGTAACAAAAAACACGTTTAGTGCATATTTTTGTTATTTCTCTGTCGCACTCATATGTATTCTTCTTTTGTTGCTTCATTCACATTCGAGTTTAGAGCAAAACAAAAAAAAAAATACCGTATAAATGGAAAGCAACTTTGAAAAGGTTATTTAGAAAAAAGCATGCAATCAATTGCTTCGTGTTAATTGCGTATAATTTTAAAAATTATCTTGAAACTGATTCTGTGGAGGGTATTCTTTATTCCAAAGATTACCTGAAACTTTAATTTAACCTCACTTATTGAAAATTCTAGTATTTAAACGTAAACTAAATTACTTAAGTAATGTAAGATATTATTAAAAATCGTGAGCAATATGTAAATGTTATATGTTTTTATAGTATGAATTGTTTTATGTTATTTGATATTAAATATTTAAAAACGACATTTTTATTTTTACGATTTTTTCAAATCAATCTTCATATATGCTCATACATAAAAAATACATATTATACTCATAAATAAATGTGCATAAATTCCCATATATTATCATATTTACATGGGAAGCCAAAATCAATAATAAATTTTGTTAATTTTTGTACGTTCTTATTATTTTTTTTTTAAATATAAATATAAAAAGAGTTTCATGACTTAATTCTAATGCTATTCCAGATGGCGAACGGAAAACACGATTTAAGCGAACTCCCTCAGATATAGAAGAAGCCTATTCAAAATATTACCAACGAATTAAACAAAAATATCAAGATTTTGTTAAATATCTTCTCGGATACAACAACGGGTTGTACAATTCCATGGACTTTCGTAATCCCACTAAGAAATTCAAAGTACAGAATGGTCGTTGGTACTACGCAAATAATGACACAGATCAACTAACAAGATATAAAGCTACACATAAATCTCGAACTGTTATCAATGACTTTAATCTTAATGAATACGAAGAAATTGAGAATAAGGCACATAGGACGGTGGGAAAAATACCCATGCCAAATATCTATGAAAACTCTCGATATACATCACTGAGGAAAAACAATGAACCGATACTCTACGAGAGCAACTCTTACAATTATCTTTTAGATGCACCTCCGCCACGCAACTCTAAGACATCGAATGAAACGGATTTCATTGAACAACTAAAAGCTCAAATTATACGAAAAAAGAGAAGTTCAAGTTTTCCCGAGAGCGACTCTGATATAATGGATCCATATGAAAATAAGGAGGGCCGAAAACGATTGCGTGGGCCATGCGAGGATTTAGTGTGGGATTCGTTTGCAAATATAACAATTGTTCGACAAGGAAAAGTTCCTGGCCGTAACAGTGTTGGTATTATCTTAAGTTTGGAGTGCAATGCGGGATTCAAATTAAATATAAAAGGAGAAAATGCGACGACTCGATGTATAAGGGGTATTTGGAAACCAGAAACTCCAAAATGTATATCAGGTAAAATGTGAATAAATTATTCAAAATATATTATATACACAGAGAAAACAGATTCATCGTAAGCACATAATTTTTTGCAGACTGTATGTCTTGATTGCAGCAACCGAATTATATCTCGCAACCTAATATATTCCTAATACAATTGAAATACATGGTTTCAAACGAAATTATTTTGCATTAACCATTTTTCGGTAGCGACAAATATATCGGTGGCTCCAAAGAAACCATTCGGTTGGTAAGAAATTCGATTGTCATGATAAATCTGTTTTCTCTGTGTATGTTCACTAGACACAATATCTACCTGACCTTTATCTTCAAAACCACAACTTCTGTTGTGTTTGGTGACATGTGACAGGACTGACGCAGAAGAACGTGACATAAGACTGAGGTGGCAATTTCTATCTCACTGCAATTCTATATCACTGCATTGGTGTAAGTGAATGCGCATAACTAGTTCCATGCTAGACACAACGTGATGTGTATCAGAACTAGTACAATATGAAATGTTACGTGACTGGCTAAAATGTACATACCACAGGACTGAGGACAAGTTACTAATAAAAAACTGGTTACATATCAATCACAATGTGTTATGTTACAGAACTTGTTAGGAATGAATAGTTTCGCGACATATCACTTGACTGTTGCAAGTGAACTTGTCACAGAGCAAACGAGAATTAGCTAGCATGTAACCTGTCAATATTTCTTTCGCGTGCCTCATATTAAGAATGTGAAAGATTCCATAAGGTCCATGTACCGAATTTACCAGCAATGTTTATTACAAAAGTATTTACAATTTTTTATATTTTTCGATTTTAAACTACCACGTGGGAAAATTTCCTATCCCAGGACATGTCATGTGACCGGTTCATTTTGATAGGGACCGGTCACTTTAACATGGGCTTGTCCTAGGAGTGGGTCAATTGCTCTCTGTGACATGTCACAGGACAGGTCTAAAATAACATATCATGACTTTTAAACTGGTCACGTGATAGGTAATTTAGGATCTGGTCCTCTTTTTACCTATCTCGTGATATGTATTTTCGGAATCAGCCCTGTTTTGACATAACACGGGACAGGTCCCAATTCCCAACTAGCCCCTTTTTCCCACAGGGTATTTTCTCAAAAATATGAATATTTTTCAAATTTTAACAAAATTGAAAACAAAATATTGTTTGCTATTTAATTAAACAAAAAATTAATTCAAAACTTACAAATTATGGGTGGGGTTAAAAGCAGCTCTGGGGAGCCAAGTCCGCCCCAGACAGTCCTATTCACGCTAATGCTCTTGGACGAAGTCTAGCTCTTTGGCTGCCAATATTTTTCCGACTTTTAATTTTACTCTCAAAATCGCATCCGATCGCCAAAAAAAAAATATTTTTCCAAAAAGATAATTTTTGGAATATTTCCAAATTTCTAAAAATTATTAAATAAAATTGTTTTTGATTTACGAATTTAAATTGATTGTTTATGAATTATTGTGATTTAAATGTAATAAATGAACTTATATTAAATACATTGATTTTATAAAAATTGCAGATGAAAATTAAATTCACTACTACATAATAAATTAATGTTTTAATAAAAATCGAGTACTTTAAACAAATTACAACTTAACATTTCGCAAATGAAAAACGTTAGATCTTAGTGCGAATTCAAAAAGAAGTTTTGATTTTATAAAAATTGCAGATGAAAATTAAATTCACTACTAATAAATTAATGTTTTTAGTGCGAGTTCAAAAAAAAGTTCGATGTTATTAAATTCGATCGTTTTTGGTTTATGTTCAAAAATATTTATTTCAAAAATATTCTGGATTTTTCAACAGATAAATCCAATAGATTTCAACCAAATTGTCCAATAGAAGTTCTCAAATTTTAGTTGTTTTTCTCCCGCAGAAAATTCATTTGAATCACAAAAATTTTTAGATTTAAAAGATTTTCAAGTCATTATCAGGTTTACTACGGCTAAAAAACATAAGTGGCTGCTAACTTTTTATTATGAATAAGGAGAATAAAGAATTAGTTTTGTAATTCACTTTTTTAAAATTAATTAAATTTGAGTCGAATATCATTCCAAAAGCGCATTCGAGGCGAATAGAGGATTCTCTTCAGAAAAAGTTAGTTTAACCTTCCGCAAACACATATGATAAAATACAAAAAATTTAGATGTCCCTTTAAAAATTGCTATTTAAAAAATCTAATATTAAAAAAAATCGCTATACTTTTATGGGATATTATGGACATGTTAATCTCTATAATAACAAACATTAACATATTGGTTAGAATAGTATCAACATAAAATTTTACACACACGTAACTATCCCATAGACAAGCTAAATTCCAATTTTTTCTAAAATAAGCTGTGAAAGGGTGGCGTGTTTGAGCAATTTTCAATTTAAAATTTCGCGAATTTTTAACTCTTATGCAATTTTTGTGATTACATGTTTTGAATTAATATTAATCAACTTTAACTTGGTGTCTACACCTGAAATTATTATAAATATTTTTCTATTTGCAAACGTCACTTTTAATCGCAGAGTAACGGGACTAAATTATCTATATTAATATTAATATTAAGGATGGAGAACACGTATTTATGTTAATATTTTATATCTACTCACAATTATCAGTCAGCCGTGTAGTAAAGTCGTGTGTTTACTAGTGTTTATTCGCGTTGTTTTGCTTGTAATTTTTAATAAAACAAAAAAACTCAAAATGTTTTAAATAAAAAAGGTGTAGTAAAACAAACAAAATATTATTAAAAAACAACTGCTGCACTCTTGGTGGCATTTATGTATGTGTATCTGGCGTGATTTTGACAGCTGATATTATGATATAGTTGTTATAATATTTGTTATGATAACTTTGTTATAATATAAACATAACACTAAGAGCAACATTAATTTGGAGTCTACACGCAAATATAATTCTCTCTGCGATTGGATATGACGTTTGCTAACAGAAAAATATTATATCAAACGCAGGTGTAGACACCAAGTAACAATTATTTCAACAACAAAGGGTGTATTTAATATAATTTGATATAAATAAATCAAATTATTTTATGGAAACAAAAATAATTTAATATAAATTAAATCGTATCCTACTTGTACTTGTAAAAAATGTTTGATCAAATTAATTCGGAAATGGATTAATATAATTTAAACAAATAAAGTCTAAGGGCCAGCACCCAGCAAAACCAAACATGACCAATTAATGGGTAAAGTAATGTATAGCCATAGGGGCCGATGGATTACTTTACACCTTACTTCATTGATGAATTTTGCAGGCTATGAGCCTCAAAGTAATGTATATACCCATTACTTTAGAGGTGATAATGTAAGGGGTTACTTATATGGTTACGAGAATGGAAAAAGTAATGTGTCAAAAATAGATTTTTAAAAAAGAGGAATTTTTATTTAAAAAAATTATGACAAATATTTTATTTAAAATATTTGTAATTAAAAATAATGTGGTCAAGATGGTAATCGAACCAGGGAAATCTGGTTGCCAGCCAAGAACTCTACCCACTGAACTATCGACGCATATAGTATTTGATTCCTTTCAATTATGTCAATTATTACTTTACATTTATAAATCATATATTACGTTGTCAATAATGATTACATTATACAGTTTAATTTCTTCGACCTTTTTAATACAAATTTCAGGTATTAAGTATTCAAGCTTAAGGTCTATTTTATACAAAATTATTTATTTGTTATCCAATATTTCGCTATCTCAATGGATATCTTCTTCAGGGATTTTTTGTTTTTTAATTTTTAACTTATTACTTTATGCTTGCAAATAATGAAAAAGGTAACGAGCTATTATTACAAGGTAACGCATGAGAATATCGCACCCATTACCAAAGTTTTGCTGGGTATTATAGTAACAACTTATTAGGATTTTTGACTTTTACTTAAGAAATTTTATTATTATTTCATCTAAATATGGAATGAATAAAACTGATCTGTAATATACCGTTGGATTATCTGTTTGTAAATTTGAACGATAGTTTTTTGTTCCTACCCATCATGGTAACTTTGGCTCTATACAGCTTTTCGATTTCAGTGCTCTCCATATGAATAATAACCCAGGAAAACTTTGGTAATCGTGCGATAAACTCATGTATTACCTTGTAATGTGTACTCCTTACCTATGTTATTATAATTGGATACATAATGCATTACTTTGTAATGTATATTCCTTACCTTCAGCATTATTATGAAATATAAGGTATTGAGTTGCCAATAGTTGGTTAAATAGTGTATTACTTTGTAATGTATACTCCTTACCTTCAGCATTATTTTGTAACATAAAGTAATAAGCTACCGATAGTTGGTTATGTAATGCATTACAATTAACCATAAAATAATGACTCTTAAAACTGATAAATTAATTGTAATCATACGTAGAATAAAAATCAATATTTGATAAATCATTTGTATCCCATCCCATCTACAAAGCGTCGACAGAATAACGGCACAAAATTGCTCATCGCTGAGCTTATATTTATTTAATTCATCATGTTTTGTTTTATTTTTTTCTCGTCTTTTTTATAATTGTCAAACGAAAATGACATCTAAGTTTTACGTAATAGCAATAATTGATAACGAATATTGCCGGAGAATTATTGCAACATAAATTGCCGGCAATAAGTATTTACGAAAGCGAGTCATTCACATAGAAGATAAGAGAATTTTGACATTTGCTGCAATATATGTCCAAATATTCTATACTAGAAGATGTGCATTTATTTATATTGCACACTACTGTAAAATCTAAAATCTACCGCCATCTATTGATAACAAGCATTTTTAGTTTCAGAAACCCTAGCATTAGTGTTTTTATTAGCCTGAATTGGTTTGAAAAATTAAAGATTTTAAGTGTAAAGTTTAAGTAAAAAAATTAAAAGTCAAAGTAACCAATTATTGTTAACCTCTTCGCAATCATTTAACTAACCAATTATTTTTAACCCCTTATCTGCAAAAAGGTAACCCATCACTTTTCATTTTTTAATAAGCATAATTGTAAGCATGAACTCATTACTTTGAAGCCTGTAAAATTCATCAATGAAGTAAGGTGTAAAGTAATCCATCGCCCACTATGGCTATACATTAATTTACCCATTATTTGTTAATGTGTAGTTTTGCTGTGGAAAGAAAAAAGTGACAATTTAATGTTGAGAGTTCTTCTTCTTTCTGCAAATTTTTATTGCCAGCAAGAATTTACAAGCAGAAAAACATATGATTGAAAAACATGTGATAAATTTTTGTAAATACAAATGATACCCGGCTGGGAGATCCGTTTCCAAGATCTTAATAATATTATAATTTTCTATTCAATTTCATAGAGCAGGGACGACAACAGACAAAAAAATGTCCAATTATGTCCACACCTGTTAATATTTTATTGTACTTTAAAAATCCAAAAGAGCCTAAAGTGTACTCGCGTATCACTTAAACTACTGTTTATTATTTAATATTAAAATAAATTTAAAAAAATTTAAATTAAATTAGACTTTATTATTTAACAGTTGAACATCGAATGAATTTTTAAGCTATGGTTACAAAATATAAAGCCTATGCAGACAAAAATGAAATTACCCAGCAAAAACACACCTTACCAAATAATGAGTCTATTAATCTAAACTCCAAGGTTTTCACGTATTACCCTTTATATTAGAATTCTAATTTATTTTATATGGGATCTCCCAAAAGGTAATGTGTTCTGCTTACGTTCAAGCTTACGAAAAAATAAAGAATAATTGGTTACGCGTATGCATATTAATAATTAGTTATTAATAACCAATTATTATTTATTTTTCTGAATGAAATTGAGTAACACATTGTTTTTTAAAGCCTGGTTACTAATTATAATTTAACTTTTAGTAAGCGACAAGGCAATGCGAATCCCAATTTCTAATCCGCTTTTCTTCCAAAAGGAAATATATAAATTGATAAATGTCTCATTTTTAGTTTTTGTCGTATTTGGCCCAAATTTCAACCGATTTTCTTAAATATGGCTTGTATCGACAGATAATAGTTGTTGCTTTCACATAATACTGGATCAATATGGTCTCATAGCCAATAGGATCACCACGAATTCATAAAAAAATATATATTTTTGGAACACATTTTCTCGGATCCTATTGGACAACACAGGGGACATGGTATATTTCTTTAATTTTTAGAAACATTAAGATATTTGGAATTGATTGACCTCATTTATTACAGGATACTGATACAATTTGGGACATACATACTTATCCCATGGGTCCTCAAAGGTCAAAAAGAGGAAGTTTTTGCTCGGTTTTAAACATTTTTCATTCGCATTCAAATTCAAGTAAATTTTATTTGATTTTTATAGATTTTTTCTCCTGATTCCAAATTCAGTCTCCAAAATTTTCAATCTCCTTACAATTTTGAAAAAAAAAATTAAAAAGGATATTTCGGAACTACAGTTAAAACTTGATTTTTGCGCCAAGATATTTTAAAATGTTTGTCATATTCGTGATCTGAATACCAAAATTAATTACATAAGATGTGATAAAGACAAATAAGTTCAAATAAATTAATTCGACTATACTCTAAACTAATTCGTAGGCCTTTTCCCATTAACTTACATGATAATTTGTATTATTAAAACTCTTTTAATTCATAAATTATTAAAATACACATAAATAAGTAAAGCTGTTTAAACAATTAACAATGACTCATTATTGTTTATATTAAAATAATGGAAAAGGTGAGCCATTACAGGTGACTTATTATTATTTAATTTAAAATACATTATTTAAATACATTATTTTAATTTTGAAAATAATGCTGAATGTAAGGAGTACTTAAAACAAAGTTATGTATAAAGTAATGTTATGTCATTTCCATGTTTTTGCTGGGTACTTTAATCTCTTCTCTCTTTTTAGAACAATGTTTAGAACAATAGTTATTACAAACATAGCTACATTTTTAAGAAGTTTTCTTTAAATCGTTAATGATTTAACTAATTAATTGAAGTAATAGAATTCATTTAAAGAATACTTCTTAAAAATGCAGCTATGTTTGTAATAATTATTGTTCTAAGCATTGTTCAAAAAAGAGAGAAGAGATTAAAGTAATTTAATTTTTGTCTGCATAGGCTTTATGTTTTGTAACCATAGCTTAAAAATTCATTCGATGTTCAACTGTTAAATCATAAAGGTCAATAATAAAATATTATGAAAAGACAAAATATAAAAATATATATAAACTAGCTTAAAAGCCCGATACTTCGTTATCAGTAGTTTTAAATATCAAAATATGTTGAAAGGAAATTATTATTCTTTTTTCTAAAGATTTTGCTATTTAAATAAATTTGATTCATCTTTTGAAGTGGATGTTTAGTTTTAAAGTTTTGAATTTCTTGTTTATAGGTCATTCAAGAGGGACGTGCCCAGTGTTAACTGTTTTAATATCACTTGTTCCCCTTTCCATCCCATTTCGTTCTCCTTGTCTAATGATTAATTTCCACTCGTTCCCAATCCTTTTTATTTTATACCCTATCAAGTGTTAGCGTAGAATATGGTTGCACAGGCCAACGCCCGGGGTTATACGGAGTTCCCAAATAATTACCCGGAGTCCTTAATTTTTACCATGTCCAGACCAAAATTCTAAAATGTACCTCAATAATGAGTTAGCCCATACTAGAGTATTCAAAAAACCGACCTTTTGAAAAAACTGGTTTCGGTTTTCTTCGAAAATAGATTTTTTAAAAAACCCGGTTTCGGTTTTTGCAGAAAAAACCGGTCAACCGGTTTTTTCGGTTTTTTTTAATTTGAATAAAAAGCTTATATTATTTATTAATTGTTTTTATAACAAAAAAAACAAATTTAATTTATAAAGTAAATATATATATATATATATATATATATATATATATATATATATATATATATATATATATATATACATACATATTCATTTAAATTTAATTTTTTTATTGTATTTCATTTCAACAAAAAATTAACTTAAAACCAATATTTTTTAATATAATATCTTAAAAATTAATATGATAAAACTATATTGATATTAAATGAATAGGGATCATTAATTTTGTAAATTGATAAAATTAGGTACGTTAGTAAATAAGTTTTTTTAATATTACATTTTAAATATGTAAAAAGAAAATCTATTTTTCAGTTCTAAAATAATATTTTAGAAATAATATGCAATTTAAATGTTTCTTTTTAAGACGATTTTTTGTTTGCTTTTGATAAAGCTAGAAGTGGAAAATACTCTTTCACTAATAGTAGATGTTGGACAAATAGTCAAAAGACAATTATATAAATTGTACAACTTTTCAGTTCTTTAGTAGCATTTATCAAAATATATGAAATCATCATATAATGATGAATGATTTTGTGCAGTCTCTTTTTTAGGATTTTGAATACTGTTTATTGTGTTATTTAGATCAGAAATTAAAGTATTTGAATTTGGAATATCCAAAGTTAAGTCTTCATCGGATTCTATCAGACTTAAATCTAAATCTTCATAACCAAACAAACGATTATAAGAGTGTTAGGAAAAATAAAAGAGACCAAGTAACCCAGTTGGTGATGTAATTAAAAAAACCGGTTAACCGGACAAAAAAGACCGGTTTTCTTCGAATTTAAAAATATTCGAAACCGATCGGTTTTTAAAAATAAAGAAACCGGTTGACCGGTTTTTGGTTTCGGTTTTTGAATCCCCATACTCTAGGTAACACATATTTCAAATTTCAGATTTATCCCATTTTTTATGTACCTGGCTAAAATTATAAAATGTAGCTTATCAATGAGTTAGCACATACTCCAGTTAACACATGTTTAAAATTTCAGCTTTCGGGGGGGCAGCCCGTTAAGTAGGAGACTGTTCACCTTTTTGCCCCTCCCCGTACACATTTCTAAAAATCCGACCTAGGTGAATGTGTACACCGAGGAGGAACCTTTGCACCAAATTTCAACTTCCCAGCTCCAATGGCAATGGTAAGAATTTTCCCTTTTCTGCCCCTCCCCCTTGGATTTTCCAAAAATTACGTCTTAAATGTTATCTACACTGGATATGGAGCCTGGATACTAAATTTCAACTTCCTAGGTGCAACGGGGTTTGTGCAGGCTGTTAAGGGGGAGACTCCATCAAACCATCAATCTATCAAACCATCAAAAAATAATATTTTCACTTTTGCACATTTGCAATTTTCACATTTGCGCTTTTGCAAATTTCACATTTGCACTTTTGCAAATTTAAACATTTACACTTGCAAATTCACCCATTTGTACTTTTGCACATTTGCTCTTTTGCAATTCTTCACATGTGCACATTTGCAAATTTGCACATATGCACATTTGAAAATTCGCAAATTTTCACTTTTGAAAATTTTCACATTTGCACTCTTGCAAATTAGCACATTTTAATATTTGCATATATAAACATTTGCATATTTACATTGTAGGATGAATCTATGTACCAAATTTTAACTTTCCAACTTAAGCGGTTTGGCAGGCCGTCAAGGGGGAGAATTTTCGCCTTTTTGCCCTCCCCATTGGATTTTCGAAAACTGACATCTTAGCTGTTATCTACACTGGAGAAGGAGCCTGCATCTTTAAATTTCAACTTCTTAGGTCCAGCGGTTTCGCCAAACCGTTAAAGGGGAGACATGTCATCTTATTAAACCCCATTTTTACCACATTCCTGGCTAAAATTCTAAAATACAGCTTATCAGTGAGTTAGTCCATACTCCAGGTAATACATATTTAAAATTTCAGGTACCTTGCTATTTCGGTGTGGGCAGGCCGTTAAAGGGGAGATTTCCCTTTTTCCCCTCCCCGTAGAAATTACAAAAATCCCACCTGGGTGGATGTTTACACCTCAGGTGGGACCAATATTCACAATTTCAACCTTCCAGCACCGGTTTTGGCAGGCCGTCGAGGGAGAGAATTTGGCCCTTTTCTGTCCCTCCCCGTTTGATTTTTCAAAGTTTCCTCTGGATAAAGAGCCTGCATATCAAATTTCAACTTCCCAGCTCTAGCAGTTTTGGCAGGCCATAGAGGAGGAGAATTTCAGCCTTGTCTACCCCTCCCCGTTGGATTTTGCAAAAATCACGTATTAGCTGTTATCTACACTGGAGAAGGAGCCTACATACCAAATTTCAACTTCCCAGGTCCAATAGTTTGGGAAGGCCGTAAAGGGGGAGACTTTTCGCCCTTTAACCCACATTTTTACCTCATCCCTGGACAAAATTCCAAAATGTACCTTATCAATGAGTTACACATACTCCTAGGAAAGCGTATTTCTAATTTCAGGTTTCCAGCTAAAGGGGCTTAGGCAGGCCGTGAAAGGGAAGTTTTCCCCGTTTTAGCCACTCCCCGAAGAAATTTCCATCTCAGCGGATGTCTACGCCGTAAGAGAAACCTACGTACCAAATTTTAGCTACCTAGCTCCAGCGGTTTGGGCTGGGCGATGTTGAATGAGTGAGTCAGTCAGTCAGTCAGTTAAGTAACGTTATTCCTTTATATATAGAGATAAGTAATAATACGTGCGTTACAAAATGTTTAACAACTACCTTGTTATTAATTATATAAAAGATAAGAAAACCATCTACAATGTTTCTGCTTAAGATCTTACAACAAGAATCCATTTTTTATACCCTCCACCATATATGGTAAGGGTATATATCAGTTTGTCATTCCGTTTGTAACATGTCGAAATATAGGTCTAAGACCCCATAAAGTATATATATTCGTGATCCTTATGCAATTTTAAGTCGATTTAGCGATGTCCGTCTGTCTGTCTGTCTGTCTGTTGAAATGGCGATCACGACGCGAAGACGCCAGCGGGGGTGCCTATTTTTACCCAGATTATTGTACATCCTCCTGAGCAGTTTGGTATTGAAAATGAACAAAATCGGGTGAAAATGTGAAGATACCTCTAAATTTTTCATACAAATTGGTGTATTTTAGTACAATTTCATAGTAGCGACTGGTATATAATATATTTTCTCATATTTTTTTACCAATCGCTTAGAAATTAATAATATTTTGTACACCTCAAATATTTTTCACCTCAAAAATTTTTTTTACCACTAAAATTTTTTTCACCACAAAAAATTTTTTCACCTAAAAAAATTCGTTTCCGCATCCAAAAAAGTTTTTCACCTCAAACAATTTTTTTCACCTCCATAATTTTACTTCAAAAGTTTTTTTCATTGTTTGCATCAAAAACAATGGAGAACATTGGTGGAGGGTATTCGAAGATTCGGCACAGCCGAATTTAAGCCTTTTTAACTTGTTTCATATCAACCAGTTATAATTTATTTTTGCATTTTTTTACAATCAGCTGTTTAACAAACTTGCGAATTATTGCAAATTTTTCTTTCACGTACATTTTTAGAAAAATTTCGTTAAGTAAATTTTTCGAGTAAATTTTTCTTACTGTCTGTAAGTTTCTTACTGAGTAATTCTTACTGGACTGGACTGAGAAAAGTAAGCAAATGGACCTATATATATACTATCACTTATGCTTTAAAAGCAATAAAGAATAATTTTTAAAATAACCATCTGCTTTATATCCAAATCACTACATTTGAAATATGAACATATGAATTCTTTTGGGAGTTCCTTAAAATACCACTAAAAAATCATAAAAGAATGTTAACTGAAGTTTAGGAAGCAATTAAAGAAGTTATAACCACAGAATGACAACCATTTTTTTGCTGGGTATGATGACCTGTCAACAGCAAAAATGGGCTTGAATAACCACTATATAGATTTGATGCATCATGGGTACCTAAGTATAAAAATGGTAAAATTTTACAATTCTATGGATAATTTTCTTTTTTTAAATTTTAAGTAAAATTGTCAATGTTTTGAGACAAAAATTTAGGTTTACAATATCTTTAAATGATGTATACAACTGTTTTTAATACGATCAATAGTTTCAAAGTTATGAAAGAAATTGTTAGGCAAAAAATAAAAAAATGGTAAACAAAATTTAAAAAAAAAAAATCTGGAAAAAATCGAAAACTGCAAAAAGTATTAAATTTTATTTATTTGTAATGAAAATCGATGCATGCTTTACATTTTTATTTCCAATAAATTGAAGTTATCGCATATTTCCAAGCACTGTGAAAATGCAGAACATAGAAGCACAGGTGTATTTTACGAGACGGATTTTGGCAAACCCCTTTTACATGTAGAAAATTGTTTGGAAAAAAACCTTTATGACATTTTTATGATTCTCAGATTAAAACAAGTAAAAAAGGGCTAAATTCGGCTGTGCCGAATCTTTGAAACCCTCCACCAAAGGGGATGAAGATGATATACGTATACACTAAATTTTGCATGAACTGTAATATGAATATGTTTTATCAATTTATGTAACTAACTTTTGTTATTTAGTTTTAGCAATGTTATTTACAGAGGTCTGCTCTGTTAGCGACTTTAACATTGTTCATTTTTACGTTAACTTAGTTATCATAGTATGTAAGACAATAAATGTAATCGAACAATAAGAAGACTTAATAACATTTTTACTTACTTAACAGAAAAAAAAAATAGATACAGAAAAATTGTACAAATTTGTATGGAAAATTTAAAGGTACCTTCACATTTTCACTCATAACTTTTGAACCGCTTAACCGATTTTGCTCATTTTAAATACCAAACTGCTCGGGAGGATGTTCAATAATCTGGGTAAAAATAGGCACCCCCGCTTGCGTCTTCGCGTCGTGATTTCAACAGACAGACAGACAGACAGACAGACGGACATCGCTAAATCGACTTAAAATTGCATAAGGATCACGAATATATATACTTTATGGGGTCTTAAACCTATATTTCGACATATTACAAACGGAATGACAAACTGATATATACCCTCACCATATATGGTGGAGGGTATAAAAAGTTATAAACAAAATGTTTAATTTTTACGATTGCGGTAGCAAACTAATAAACGCTCAGAAATGTGCGTGCACGATGAATTGCTCTTCTATTCCGTTGGCTACCTGTAACTGATGATTTCAAAGGTCAACAGCAAAAACGGGCGTGAATAACCATTATATACATTTGATGCATCATGGCTACCTAAGTACAAAAATGGTAAAATTTTTTTTAAAATAATTTTTGAGTAAAATTGTCAATATCAGTATTCATAAGAGCACCTTGAGCGTTGTCACTTCGTAGATTGAAAATACACAAAATAAAACATTTATTTTTTAAGTTACATGTAAGTTGGTAAGCTTTTATAACTTGTTTATGAAATATATAGCTTTGTAAATAGTGTTTATGCGATTATTTTTCAATTTTGCATGTATAACTCATGAAATCACGCATTTCTTAGAACAGCCATATATGGCTTCTTATGCATTCACAGAAAAATTTGTCCAACTTTGGCGTGTATTTACGGATAAAAATTAAGGAATTTCGTTTTCATATTTTTCATAATATGAACTCTTCTCGTGACATAAGCGATGACTACAAAACGATTTTATTCGATTACTTGTGATGAGTTAGAGAGTGATAAAGAAATACCTGAGTCAGGCAATGAATCAGTGGCAAATCAGTCTGGTGATACATGAAACGCATGAAAGTAGCGAATTTTATTCTGGGGATGAAGATCCGCTGAGCAGTTTATTTACGAAAAAGAAAAAAGATCAGAAGAGGGAGCAGAAAATAAGCTGAAAGGAAACTAAATTTGGTACATACAAGGAAGACGATTTACTTTTTTGGGAACCAAGGAATTGCCAGAGGTGATGTCTAAATTAGAAACCCCTTCTGGTATTTTTCTCTTTTTGTATTTTTTTATTAATGTTCCTTACTATTTTTAGTTACTTTTAATTGCTCAAATAAAATATAAAAATTAATAAAAAATATCAATTATCGTTGTTGCATTAAACACTATATATGGCAAATTTTTTTTCAGAAAGCTGACCTACTTTTCTCAAAAAATAAATCAAACAAAAAAAATTAATTTTTTATATGAATCATAATGCATGCAGTAGAGGGTTAAGATGGTAAATTTTCTCTTAGGTCAACAAAGCGGCTTTACCAAATATCTTTCTTTCATATGTTTATGGGACAGCAGAGCTAAAGCAGAACATTGGAAGAGAAAACAATGGCATTTTAGGGAATCACTGGTTCCAGGTATGCCAAATGGTATAAATGTAGCTCTAGTGCCCCGAGATCGCATCATATTACTCCCTCTTCACATTAAACTTGGTCTGAAGAAACATTATGTTAAAGCACTTAACAAAGATAGTGAATGTTTCCAGTATATTTTAAGGAAGTTTCCCAATCTGAGTATGGAAAAGCTGAAAGCAGGCATATTTGACGGCCCACAAATTCGCAAATTGGTGAAAGATACGGATTTTGGCAGTTCATTGTCAGAAATTGAGAAGAATGAATGGGATTCGTTTGTATAGGTTATTCAAAATTTCTTTGGAAATAACAAGGGTGATGATTACGTTGAGCACGTTGAAGAGATGTCACTTCCAGAATCTTGGATGCAACATGAGCATCAAAGGACACTACCTGATCGTGTTCCTGAAAATCAAGGAGACTTGAGTGAGGAACAGAGCGAACGATTTCACCAGGATATCCGGACAATGGAGGAACGATACCAGGGTCGCTGGGATGCACACATAAGGGCTGATTTTTGCTGGAGTATTCAGAGTAACACTTCGTTATTCAACAATAGTAGAAAATAGAATAAAAGGAAATTCCACAGTTTGTAGTTTACAATAAATATTTATTTTTTTTCTTTTTTTCTTAAATTAATACGAAATAATTTAAATATAAATAAATATAAATTTTATACTGTTTCATACATTTAAACTCGTCCAATTCAAATGTTTTTTCGAAGAATAATGATTCTATTCTTGTAGGTAGGGTTTTGCCAAAAAATACACGAATGTTATGTAATGCATTTTCGATGTGAAAATTTGTATATAGCATGGGAAAAATGTTTTCAAAATTCAATTAATCGAAAGAAGAACATCAACTACTAAATTTTATGTCTATCAAACAAAAAAACCAAAACTTTGTGCAAATGAGCGAATTCACTTAATTGTGAATAAATTTGAAAATAATCAATCGCTTTTAATGATCGATGTTTCATTTTGTTGCTATTACATGTGGCTTTGCGATAAAGCAAAAAATCTGAATAATTTTTGCCGTTTTTATTTTTCATGATTTTTTCAAAACAAAAAAATTTGCTATTTTCATGTAAAAAATATATTTTTGCTTAAATTTTTTATTATAACCCCGAAACTACTGAGCCGATTGAAACGAAATATATAAGCGGATTAAAGATTATGTAAATTTCAATTTTTATCAGTTTATTTTAATAATTTCGAACTAACCCTTTCTGAGTTATCATTAATTATGTGGAGAAACGTCTAAAATAATTTATAATTTTACTTAAAAATTAAAAAAAAAAACATCTCCATAGAATTTAAAATTTGGACCATATTCGTACTACTGGAACACAATACATAAAAATTAAATAGTGGTTTTTCAAGCTTTTAAAATCTTTTCCATTTTGTTGCCTTGTGATTCAACATGTCTGTCGCTAACTAAGCATTAAGATTAATTACAATAATTACAACTTTCCTACATTTTGTATAAAATCATCAAAAATTTATGAGAAGAAATCAAATTTTAAGCTTTTATTAAATTTTTTTTTAACTAAAAAAATATAAATTTTTCGATTAATTGACATCCATTAATCGATTTAATTGTTATTCGAAAATCGTCATTTAAAATTTATTCGAACAAGAGTTTGGTTTTGTTTGATCGATTAATCGAATAACTATTTATCGGTTTACAACTCTAATAGCGACCATGTTGTTGGTTTGAAGCTATTAAAAAATAACAAATGCCTTTTCTAGAAGCTAACAAAATGGTGAAACGGAGATACTTGTTGCAAACTGGAACCCAAAGCGGCATTAAAGAAAAGTCCAATTGACAAAAAAAATATTTTTGTTGTTTCCTTTTTTTAATAAATATGATGAAGTATAATATACTCTCCTTTTTATTTTTAATTATCGAAGGTTTGTAAAAAGTTCTATTTGACCGCGCAAAAAAAATCTGAATTTTTCTTATAAGAGAGTACAACGAATGATCCTCTGATGGCATCAGAGACCAGGATCAATCAAGGCTTTTTCAAAAAATATTCTCCTGGATGTGGTAAGTGGGTAGCGAAAATATATCTTCCGCTAATTTTCTTCTACGGCCAACATTCTTCGGTGATGAAGGCTTTCTTCGTGTGGGCGTGTGATACTTCCTCGAAAGACAACTATTAGACGAACTAGGTCCCCTAGCTAAGTTTTTAGGAAGAACTAGGTTCCCTACTCTTAGGGCTGTCGGACGAATTATGTCCTTGTCGCTACAGACTTCCGGGTAGACGAACTAGGTCTTTTACCCGGCTTGTGAAACAGTGTATGGTGCATATCATCACAGCGCTTGCATGTGCCCGAACTTCCACAAGTACGCCAGGTTTGGTCATGTCTTAAACACTCCGCGCAATATCTGTATATTGCAACCAGTTTCACTCGCTCCTCATAGTCTACCTGTAGGCATTTTTTTCAGAAACGTAGTGGGTGGTCTTTTAAATACACACGACAAACCATTTTTTAGTGGTGCGACGACCTTCAGCGTATTCCGCAGAAGAGACCATGATACTCTAAAATTATTAGCAGTTAAATTAAGGAGACTAATAAGTTGGAAGAACGCCAGGCATAATAACTAAGCCACTGTTTTCAACTCCACAACTCTAACATGACCATCTCTACCCATGTGAACCTTTTGCACTCGACCTAAGCGCCATTCATTTGTCGGTAAATAATCCTCACAAATAACAACTATATCACCGACCTCAATATTCTTTTGTACAATCATCTATTTATCGCGTTTTTGCATATCTTTTAAATATTCATCTTTCCATCTATAACACAAGCGTTGATTCAAAGCTTTATCCCTCTGCCAGCGATTTGTTATAGACAAAGCAATTAGAAAATGGTTCCCGGTGTCAGAACTTTTAGAAAAGGCATTTGATTTTTTTATTGGTCCTTCGAACCACGTACAGACATGAATACTATTTGCAAACCAATTAATTGATAGCGTCAACTATTGCTGAATGCAGCTAGCATAATTCAGTAGCAGTGATCTCTGCGTATATAGATGCCCAGATATCGATATGTTTTTCAAATCTCCGCTAGGGCCAAACAAATATTTTTTTAAAAAGTTTTATGAAGAAAATTCATAAGGTACTCAGAAAGAGGCAGTTAGTCAATGGGAGTTAATAAAACAAATATGCAGTTAATGTGACAAATATGCTGCTGTGATATTGTCATCAGACACAATTTTCAGCTGGGTTTCTAAAAATCAAGTTACGATTATTAAAAATCAAAATAGATTTTTTGCAAATTTCGAAAATTATCATCCTTAATCGCGGTATGCCAGTTTTAAATAGTTCGTTTTGACTTTAATTCGTATCATTTTAAGAACGAGTTTAAAAAATAGGAGCAGACTCATCTTGAAATTCTACATTTTACTGTACACAAAATCTTACTTTTTTCGTATTCAGCTCCTTGCTTAGTACCTGCTGTAGAGAATGGGAAATATTACAAAGTAGAACCTCATACAACAGAACTTTCCGATAAGCCGTCCTTAACACCTCTCTCAACTTATGAGGAAATACAATCAAACGAATTCATAACATTGGAATGTGAAGACGGATTCAAAATAGAAGTAAGTTATTATGACACATATATAAATTGGATTATCTAATAATAATTTTCTTATATTTCTTTCCTCTTTCAGGGTTCTGCGCAATTGAGATGTGCCCATGGTAGTTGGTCAGTTAAAGCTTTTTCAGAATGCGTATCAGTGGCATGTACGTTACCAAATGTTGTTGGTCTTATATATGAGGTGACATAATTATTTTTAATACTGCGTGTGTAATAAAGCGGTTGTTTTCACATTTTCCATAGGGAGGTTATCGAGCTGGTCTTACCATTGGTCATGGTAGTACGGTTAATGTACGATGTAATCACTCCTCCAATACACTACCAATCGAAATGAGATGCAATAAAGGCAATATCCAACCACTTCCAATACATTGTGAGACGGGAATGCGTAAATCGCGCGGCGAAATCTTATCAGAAGCTCTGGCTATTAAATCAAAGGAAGAAGATGATAACAGCATCGATTTACCACATTTAACAGATACTTCGGACATGGACGAGGAATCAAACTCCACGGATGATCATAATACAACCGAAGAATTGAAAATGTGTGGACCTCCAAGCATAAGTGATGGCGCTTTGGTCTACAAGTGAGTCTAGCTGAAGTTAACATTTGTTTGATTTTTATCTAATAACTTCTTCCTATATAGAAATGATATTGATCCAGAATTGGAAGGGGTTTACGAAAGTGGTACTGAAATTTACTTTAATTGTATTCCAAGTGCTTCTGGGGAACGTAATACTTGGAAAATTATATGTGAAAATGGTCATTGGATTGGTCGGTCATATAACTGCGGTAAGTATTTGCAAATCTATACACATGTACATACATTGTAAATGTTTTTATTGAAAATTTTTCGATTCTACATAATGTTGTATCACCATGGAAAAGTTGTGCAAAAATATTACAAAACAGGGGAAAATAATATTTTGAAAATCGGCTAATGCCTTTATTGTGATAGATCGTTTTCAGTTAATTTTTGCACGCTGAAAACGGATATGCCAAAATTTTCAAAGTCGGTTCAAAAGTTTTCAAAATATGCCAACTCCCTTTTTGACGAAAATTGTGTTTTTAATCGTTTTTCCGGTTTCACTCCATATAAAAAAAATAAATTTCACTTTATAATTAAGTACAATTTGTTTTTACTCAAATTAATATATGTACACGACGCTTGTTTTTAGTGAAAAGCTGACATTTTAGGATTATTCTTATTGTGTCTTTCATATAAAAAAAATATTAATTTTTACACTTAAGTTCGAGTGAAATTTTTTCACGGGGGAAAACAAAATTACTATAATTTAAACTATTTTTTTTTTCAATAAATTATTTTCCTTGACACAAAGTACACTAAATAGAATAAGGCCTGATTACAAAGCATAATTGCACAAATGAATAATTTTTATATTATATAATAGACACAATGACAATAAACCTGTAATGTCACATCGCTAGAAAAATAATAGTATTTTATATTAAATTTGTGTGAAAACAAATTGTAATAAATTTCCACGTGAAATTCGTTATCGGGAAAATAATGTTTTTAATATGGAACGCCTTATTATTTGAAAGGTCTAGATGACATATTTCAGTGTGTTGAAATAATTTAGAACTGAAATATCAGAAGCCCGTAACTGACGATAAAATCATAAATTTACATTTAGAGTTTATACTTAAAATATGCTGCAACAAATTCGACATGAACTATATTTAGAGTATTCAAAAAACCGGCCTTTTGAAAAAACCGGTTTCGGTTTTCTTCGAAAAATAGAATTTTAAAAAAACCGGTTTTGGTTTTTGAAGAAAAAACCGGTCAACCGGTTTTTTTGTTTTTTTTTAATTTGAATAAAAAGCTTATATAATTTGTTTATTATGTAAAAAAAACAGAAATTTAATATATAAAGTAATAAAAATAAAAAATACATTCTTTGAAAAAAAAAATAATTTTTTATTGTATTTCATTTCAACATTTCATTCATTGGTTTTAATATTTTTTAATATAATATCTTAAAAATTAATATAATAAAACTATATTCATATCAAATAAATAGAGATCATTAAGTTTGTAAATTGGGTAAAATTAGGTACGTTAGTTATTTGAAGGTTTGGCATTAAATAACGTTTGACATTAAATAAGTTTTTTTAATATTACATTTTAAATATGTAAAAAGAAAATCTATTTTTCAGTTCTAAAATAATATTTTAGAAATAATATCCAATTTAAATGTTTCGTTTTAAGACGATTTTTTTGTTTGCTTTTGATAAAGCTAGAAGTGGAAAATACTCTTACTAATAATAGATGTTGGACAAATAGTCAAGAAACAATTATATAAATTTTCCAACTTTTCAGTTCTTTTGTCGCGTTTATCAAGATATATGAAATCATCATATAATGATAAATGATATTGTACAGTCTCTTTTTTAGGATTTTGAATACAAAAAACAAAAAAGAACGGCTTTCGGTTTTCTTCGAATTTACAAAATATTTGAAACCGATCGGTTTTTAAAAATAAAGAAACCGGTTGACCGGTTTTCGGTTTCGGTTTTTGAATACTCTAACTATATTCAAATGAAAAACGTTTTTGCAATTAAAAAAATACATACTATAATGCTAAAGTTTTTGTTTTCAATAGGTTAAACCTAGAAAACAGATTCGTGCAGCAACCAAATCTGTTGCCAATCGAACAAAAAATTCAATAGAATTTTTTGAATTGGTTGAAACAGCCCACACAACCGAAAGTTCGGTTACCAAAATTTAATAATTTGATTGGAAACAAATTCGATTGTTAGCAGAAATCTGTTTTCTCTGTGTATCGTTTTAAAACTATTATATGAAGGGTAGTTTCAAAATGATTTTAAATAATTTTTATTCTTCAACATAATCTCATTGAAGTGCAGTAAATGATCGTCTAATATTTTGATACTCTTAGAATACTACGATCTCATCAAAATAGGCCTCATTTTCCAATATGACTTCTACATTGGTATAAAGTCTTATTCCTCGATCCATCTTTTCTCTGTGTATCATTTTAAAACTATTACATGAAGGGTAGTTTCAAAATGATTTGAAATAATTTTTATTCTTCAACATAATCTCATTGAAGTGCAGTAAATGATCGTCTAATATTTTGATACTCTTAGAATACTACGATCTCATCAAAATAGGCCTCATTTTCCAATATGACTTCTACATTGGTATAAAGTCTTATTCCTCGATCCATATTTTCAAGTTGGGGAACAAATAATATTTGTTGAGGAATAGATCAGGAAAATACGTCGAACAGTGCTTTATTTCCATATAACGAATGGACAATAAAAGAAGGAGTAACTGTAGGTACAATAAATGAAATTTGGTACACTATTTTGTTTGGTATTAATATATATGCTAAGTTTCGAAAAATCAGAGCAAGCATTCGCCTAGCTCTCATGCATCCTGAAATTTAAAAGAAAATAATATAGCCACAAAACTACACCATTTCAAGATTAATTTCGGCCTAAAAAACTTCCCAGCAAAAATATGGTAATGACAGGTCATTACTTTGTATATTACCATGTAATTATAGGTCGTTACCTTTTGCATTACTTCAATATAGTAGTTATTCTTTATTTTCATTTTAAAGTTTAGCAATATATGTACATTTTTAATTTCAATATAGAAGTTTTTAAGAATAGTTGTAAATCCAACTTTGACTCTATGTCGTCAGTCGGTTTGCTTTTTAATAATAACTTTATACATAAATAAATTTCCTTTTATACATTAAATTCAGCTATTAAATAATTTCGATATTACACATGTTTTCATATAATTTGCCAATAACTTCCAAGAATGTGTTTTACCATTTAATAAATTTATTATTTCCTCTTCACTTAATACAGTTTTTCCAAAATTTGAAGCCCTAAATTCCCTTAAAGTGTAACAACGTCATATAAAATGTTCTATGTCTTCTTTTTCTTTTAAATTGCAAAGTGAGCATAAAATTGATGTATTCTCATTAAAATTATTACCATTTAGCTTTATCATATCACTTCTTGCCGTAAATATCCATGCTATATCTTCAAACTTTGTGTCATCGGTCATATATTTAACTCCTGCAAGTGGATCTAGTTTTCTAAAAATTCTACTTGTTTGATATACTTGTGCCAGTTTATTTTGTTTGTATTCAATTCTTAACGCATTCAGTAAATTTTCGCGATTTGTATTCCCTTGTGTTTTGTTAATGTTTAGTTGCTGTGTCCATAACATTCCACAATCTGCACTTATTATGTTCAGATCTTTAACCCAAAACAGTTGCTTGTGTACTAAGAGTTTAGTGAGCTGATTTGGAAGTCTTTGTTGGCCGTACTCAAACATAGTCCGATAGATATACCTTAAGTGTAGGTCCAGTGTGTACAAATCATAGCTTGGGAATTTCGATTAAAATTAGAAATCATTACGATTAGAGAAATAAAATAATCTAATCATTAGAATTAAATTTTGAAAAAAATTTCAGATTACTAATTGATTTGATTAGAAATAATCAAAAATCTAATCACAATTAGTGACGATTAGCATTTCTAATCAAATCTAATCAAAACTAATCCAAAATATAATTGATTAGATTTCTTGATTATTTTTGATTAGATTTGATTATATCAACTATTTTGAACTATTTTTGTGAAAAAAAAATATTTATTTATCACATTTGTTGCTATATTTACATAATGTAACAGTTTTTGAATATTGCATAAAATTGCATACGGTGCACCCTGTTCTTTAAATAAACACTAGACACAGCTGGTTCACTTTGTTGTTGTGTTATTACTAGTGTTAATTTTCAACGTGTTTTGTGGAAGTACAAGTATAATTTTTTTGTTTTCTTAATATTGAAAGTAAAATCTTCGTCGTAATGGATCCAATTGTTTTCGAAGACCAAGACTTCTCCGTAGACGATGATGTATGTGATCCAAATTATGTGCTGACGAAGGTGATCCGAGAGCGAACCGGCAGTGAGTGCTAAAAGAATGCGTAACACCGGAAGTTCGCAGATCAGCAAATGGGTGATTGAAGTCATATACACTTTGTTCAAAAATAGTTTTTCATATAATGCAACGGACGTGCCGAATTTGAATAATGACAACTCATTTTATGATTTCGATAATGACGGTAACTTTATCAGTATTTCATGATTTTTCAAACTTTATATTATTTTCCTTACAGAAGATGACGTTCCCAAAACCCCGGTAACACCAACCGAGTCCAACGGTTTCAAAAATGCCATAAGCAATCAGTTTTACGCTTACTTAAATGACCCGGCCCTGAAATTTGGACCAAATATAATGTTTTGAAGGAAGCATTTCTATTGTGTAACACCCCACTGACGTCGTCAGCACCCGTTGAACGACTATTCTCATTTGCAGGCATCATCAATACTCCAAGACGAAATTCATTGTCAGACTTTTCTTTTGAAAAGTTGGTATTAATGAAGTCTAATGTCAATTTTTTGTGAATTATATATAAGCAGAATCAGCAAACATTAAAAACGACGTAATTGTAATATATATACCTATTTCCTTTTTTACAGAACTTACTGAATATGCATTTTTGTTTTTTTTTTTTTTGTCTGACACTCTGTAAAATTCGTTCTTTATATTTATGTTATGTATAGTATGTATAAATGTAAATAGTATGTAAATATATATGTATGTGGCAATATATAATGCAATTTTATGCAATATTCAAAAACTGTTACATTATGTAAATATAGCAACAAATGTGATAAATAAATTTTTTCTCTTCACAAAAATAGTTAAAAATAGTTGATCTAATCAAATCTAATCAAAAATAATCAAGAAATCTAATCAATTATTTTTTGGATTAGTTTTGATTAGATTTGATTACAAATTCTAATCGTCACTAATTGTGATTAGATTTTTGATTATTTCTAATCAATTAGTAATCGTCTAAAATGGCTAACTAATCATAATTAATCAATTTTTCAGCACAATTAAAATTTCTTATCCAATTGCTAATCATTAGGATTTCTAATCATTATTTCCAAGCTATGGTACAAATGCCCGTTTTCCATTCCAGTTTCTAACATAAGTATATAGGTTGGTGTAAAACTGGGAAGATTTAAAATTTTCTTTTTTAAAAATAGCTGCAGTTTATTCACCTCTTCAAAAAGTGAGAAACCCCATACCTGGGCCCCATAACTTTGAACAGCTCTACTGACTGCCAAAAAGAGTTTCCATTTGGATCTTAGCGATATATTAGATTTATTGAGAAAATTTTTCCAAGTTATATTTATGCTATTTTTCGCAATTGTGTTTCTATTTTCCACATGTTTTCTAAAAATTATTGTGGGAGACAATACCACTCCTAGATAACAATACTCGGAAACTATTTGTATTTCTCCTCCATTAAAATACCATTTTTCGTTTCGTGACAGTTTTCCACCTTTTTTAAATGCCATAATTTTTGACTTGCTTAGATTTACTTCTACATCCCACATTTTTCAGTATGCTTCTAATTTATAAATCATTTTCTGTAGGATACAAACTTCGTCTGCGAGAATAACGATGTCATCAGCATATAACAATAGACGAATATTTAGGCCTTCAATATTTATCCCTCCTTCTAAGTGGTCATGTAAGTCGTTCAAATATAACGCAAATAGTAACGGGGACAAAAGACATCCTTGCTTCACACCTGATACCGTTGAAAATGGGTCAGATAGCTCTTGGCCTGTCCAAACAGCTGATTTTGTGTTTTTATACATATTTTCTATAAATTTTACTGTTTTGGTCGAGATGCACATTATGTGTAACTTATATATAAGAGCATTTCGTGAGACTTTGTCAAATGCGGCTTTAAAGTCCACAAAGAAGGCATACGTTTTCTTCTTCCGTTGGCGATTTAAATGCACTAGTGCTGTAAGGTTATAAATATTATCAACCGTTGAGTAATTTTTTCGAAAGCCAGCTTGATATTCATTCAGACATTTGTGGCGTTCAACAAAATCAGACAGTCTGTTAGTTATTAATCCCACCATTATTTTTGGCAAAGAGTTTATGAAAGAGATTCCACGATAGTTGCTTGGTATTGAAGAGTCGCCTTTTTTATGTATCGGATAAATTATGCTTAAAATAAACGCATCATCTATTTTACCACTATCAAAAATAACGTTACATGTTGTTGCAATTTCTCCAATTAATTCATCCGGAGCATTTTTAAAAAATTCATATGAAATACGATCTTCCCCTGGCGCTTTGTTATTTTTAGCTTTTACCAACACTTCTTTTATTTCGGCTGTTGTTATTACTCTATCTAAGGTACTATCTACTTTATGCAAGTAAGCATATTGTATGTCTATTGGGTTTTGTACAGGATTCAGAAGCTGCTGAAAATACGCCTTGAGATTCTCGGTCGGTGCCAATATACTTTGTAAATTATCACCGTTACTGATTTCCTTTGCGATTTTCCACCAATCTCTACTATCACTCACTTTTTCTAACTTTTTATCTAGATTCATTGAGTATTTTACTCTTTCTTCTTTACACACTATTTTAAATTTTTTATTGGCTTTTAAATATTTTTCTTTATTTTCATTGCTCTCATATACTTTATATTTGCGTAACCATTTGAAAGATGTTTTCCTAGCATTGTAACATTTAACATCGAACCATTTTTGTTTTTGTTTAAAGTGTTGGTCTTCTTTAAATACTTTCTTATATGTTTCATTTACTACTTGAGCAATATCTTGAAAATCAAGCATCTCCTTATCTTGTTTTACTCTTTCTAGGACTTCTCGTACCTTAGCCTGATATTGAAATAAACAGTCGTTTTTCCATTTTAACTTTGGTAGTAAATTGGGATTGGTGCTACATTTATTGCTAACTTTTATATGTAAATATAAGACTATTGGAAGATGGTCCGACCAAATCTGATTTTCTACTGTAAAATTTGTAACTTGACTAAGAAACTCTTGCGACACTGCACACACATCATTTACAGAAGATCCAACTCCACTTATAAAGGTGAAATCTCCGTTTTCATCACCAATCGTCATACCATTTATAATTACCATTCCATAATCACAACAGAATTTTATAAAAGTTCGGCCTCTATTGTCTACAAAAGTGTCTTTGGATCTTCTTTCTGCATTAAACCCACCGAGGTTTGGTTGTAGAATATCATTAATATTATTTTGCAATACACCTAGTCTTACGTTCATATCACCGATTAAGATCGGGTTGTTTAAATTGCATTCTTTAAAGAGAAACTCCAATTTTTCAAACTCCTGTTTCCATATGGCACCTCTTAAATAAATTGGTATAATTTCAAAATTGACTGACTTAACTTTTACATTAATAATTACAATTTGTTGCAAGTTAACATATGAGCAGCTAACACCTAATTTACACAACTCTTTTTTCACTCCCAACAAAGTACCTCCAATTGCTCTTCCATATACATTTTCTCTTGTTGCTGGTATCCAACATAGCTCAAAACCACCAAAATATTTATTAAAATTTTTAGACTCTTCCTGAATAATATGGGTTTCAAATAAGGGAAGAATATCATAACACTTTATATAATTAAAAAAATCAGCATAGAGCAATTTATTTTTTAATCCATGAATATTGTATG
Source organism: Eustalomyia histrio (assembly GCA_949748255.1). Classification (NCBI taxonomy): domain Eukaryota; kingdom Metazoa; phylum Arthropoda; class Insecta; order Diptera; family Anthomyiidae; genus Eustalomyia; species Eustalomyia histrio. Next base: position 107,654,489 of record OX456526.1, on the reverse strand, counting down.
ATAATAATTTAAGGCTTCTAAAATCTTCTAAAACTGTATTATTACATATATTGTTGATATCTAGTTTTTTTTATTTTTTTTTTCTAACAATGCATTATAACTTAAGTTTAAATTATTAATTTTATCTTTATAAAGATCAGTTAATACCTCATATCCATCCTTTTGTTCTCACATCAATTCTCGCTTATTGTTCCATATCATCCATTTAACGCCAATCTTAATAGAATCGTTTTTAACAAAAATTTTATATGTTTAATCGGTATCTAATATGTCTGTTTTTAGCTGCATCATCACCTTTCTATCCTGTTGCCTACTCTCATTTAAACCTTTTTCTACTTTTATTTTTGAGCCTTCCAAATTTTTCAAATTTCTAAATATTTTATTAGCCATGGCTTCCTCCTTCATTACAGCTATCACACTGATTTTTTTAATCGGCAGCGTAAAGAACCCTTACTGGGCTAATTTCAACTTCCGGTAGTTTCAATAGGTCTTTGCATATTTTTTCAACGGACGCTGTTGGTGTTCCTTCCCTTTCAATACCTCTAAAAATTACATTCTTTTTTCTAGCTTGATTAACGATACGTTGTAATTGTTGATGATCTTTATGCATATCTTTCCTTAACTGTTCAATTTCCTCTCGTAACGCTATATTTTCATTACTTTAAAATACAAAATAATGAATTACTGGTAGTTACTGAAATAAGTACCGAACTCGTATTTCTGTTTTTTTTTTGTTTAATATTAATTGATTAATTTGTTTTAAAAAACAATACAACAAAATAGAAAATTATCTGCTGTAAAAAGTGATTTTGCAAGAATGTTAAGATTTTAAAAGGTTTCTAATGTGAACTAGCATTCCATCTATGTAAACTTAAATTTTTTAATGCAAAAAGTAGATATTTTAAATATCATTTTTATAAATTTAAATACAAATTATTCTTATCGATTTCTTTAAGTAAAAAAATTATACTTAAATAAGATCCAATATTATTTTACTAAGAGTAACTACTCACTTTACTATGGTTCGTAACCACATATTTCTTCATTATGAGTAACTATGCAGGTAGCTCATTACGCTCAATATTTTTGTAAGCGAGAAGGTAATGACCACCGATGAATTTTGGGACATCGCGAACAAAAGTAATTAAGCAAGTAAATAGCCTGGTAACTAGTGAAACCCTTTGTGTGTTACTTACTCCCTTAATTATGTACTTGGTAATGCCTGTTTTTGCTGGTATTTTTAACTCGAAAAAATCTTTTTCCTTCACAATATTTGCAGTTAAGAAATTTCCATGCACATTTTGCCTAACAATAACATTTCTTCTTACCAACAGTCGTTGAATAGTCCTTGGTATACATATTATATTAATGTGAGATGGAACTTCTTAACCCAACAAAATCTTTGTGTATGCATTTTATTCATTTTGCCCATCCTAATTCAATAGTCCTTGCACAAATTTAAACCAACTCTGTAAAATTACACTTTAAAACAAGCACTTTTAACACAATTTATTCAAATTACCAATGTTACTTGCTTAGTTATGTTGCTGTATCAACGTAAAGCATGCCTCATGGTGCTCGTATTTATATGTGTGATGAGAATAACTAGAAAGTGGTAGAAGTGTCTGAATTATTAATGTTGTAATGCCGAAAACATCTCTGCTACCAAAATTATCCACTAAATGCTATTGATGAGTAAATTGGAAATTGATAAATCGAATTTCCGTTACATTTTTTTTAACGTCATTAATTACTTAACAACACAATTTTTATCGATTAAATACAAATATGTGCTTTACTGAAATTGTTTTTAACTTACAATTTCAAATTTTACCATGAATCAAATTTTAGAAATCCAAACAAAACAAAATAGAGTATTAGTAACATTATAGTTGCCAAATTGGCGCAACAGTACCGTAGTATTTCCAATTCGGTTAATGGATTAAACGATTATTAATGACCCGATTAATCGGTTAAAATAGGTCGAAAATAGTTTTTTTTTTTAGTCATAAAGGGTGTCCCAAGAAGAACGCAATTTTTAAATCTGGCAACATTCGAAGTGTCATTGTTTGACATTTGAACAATTGTTATTGTTTGCTAGTAGAAGGTACGAGGTTAGTAAAAATGGAGCGCTACACGAATGAACAACGCATTCTCATTGTGAAATTATTTTACCAAAATGGTGAAAGTTTTGCACCTACAGTTCGCAAATTGCGATCAATTTGGGGTCACAATAATGCTCCAAAAGAGTCAACTGTAAAGAGATTAATGGATAAATTTGCCGAAACTGGGTCTGTTAGTGATGTAAAGACAACAACGCGCCATCGACCAGGTCGATCGACAGAAAATGTCGCAGCTGTACGTGATGATGTCGCTCAAACTCCATCCACCTCAATTCGACACCGAGCTCAGCAAATTGGTGTCTCCAAATCCACTTTGCAGCGAATTTTGACGAAAGATTTGCACCTTCATGCATACATAGTTCAATTGACTCAAGAACTGAAGCCAATTAACGAAGGGAGTTCGTTAATTGGGTATTGGAGAGACAACATGAAAATGCTGATTTTGCCGATAAAATCATCTTCAGTGACGAGGCCCATTTTCATCTTGATGGCTTCGTCAATAGGCAGAATTGTCGCATTTGGGGTGAGGAAAATCCTCGAGTGATTCACGAGAAGCAAATGCATCCTCAACGTGTCACTGTGTGGTGTGGTTTTTGGGCTGGAGGAATCATTGGACCTTTTTTTTATGAAAATGAGGCAGGTCAAGCGCAAACAGTCAATGGTGTTCGGTATCGTGAAATGATAACCAGTTTTTTAACTTGCCTAGAATTGAAGAAATGAATGTGGAGGGCATGTGGTTTCAACAAGACGGCGCCACATGTCATACAGCCAGAGAAACAATTCAATTGCTGCATCAGTCATTTCCCGGTCGTGTTATTTCGCGTTTTGGAGATCAGAATTGGCCGCCTAGATCGTGCGATTTAACACCATTAGATTTTTTTCTTTGGGGTTTTTTGAAGTCGATGGTTTACGCGAATAAGCCGACGACGACTCAAGCCTTAAAAGAGGAAATTGGACGCTGCATTAATGAAATACCGCAGCATTCATGCAAAACGGTCATTGAAAATTTCATTAAAAGATCGCGTGCATGCCAGCAAAGCCGCGGCGGCCATCTGCACGATATATTGTTCCATACATAACCTCATTCTGTCTACTTTACGATATAATAAAGTTTTACGATTTTTTTTTAAATATCTGTGTTTTATTTAAAATTTAAAAATTGCGTTCTTCTTGGGACACCCTTTAGTTCCTATTTTTGCTAACGGTTTTTTCCAACTGAAATTAATAGGTGTGCTAGAGGCTTGAAATTGATATCAGTTCATATTTAAGACTCAACCAATAACCTAATATATTCAAAATATTTTTAACTACGCCCAATTTAATTCTGTCATTAAAGAGTTAAGGACTGCATAACTTTTTTAAACAATTCAAAGCAAGTGCTTTGTTGCTCATATGCTTTTGTTTTTATTTATGAAAGAAATACATTTATTTTGCATTAAACGATTAATCCCCAATTTTTCCGATTTACCGACCCGAATAACCGATTAATGAATTTGCGTAATTTTTCGAATAATGCCCTAACCAGTTAATCGTTAGCGTCAAATAATTGGAAACACTAATACAAGTATTTATATTAACAAAGGCTAGTACAAAGCAAGAAACCATTATTTTCTAATGTGGATCATTAATACTGAAACTAGCAAGAGTCATATAGGCTTTACTAAAGTTATGAGCACGACTTCTTTTGTAATCTTAGACTGTTTATTTAATTTATAAATATATTATAGCTAACGGAACTTGTTTATTTAAAAATAATGAGCCCAATGTCGTGAGCTTCTACAATGATTTGGAAATACGGGAAGATGTTGTTGAATTTCCTCCAGGAGCTACGATAACATCAAGGTATTTTAATTTTTATTATTTAAACCATACAATATGTTAACAGGATCAAATTTTAGGTGCACCGATATAGGAAAATTTGAATTAGTTGGTAGTATTGAACGAACATGCATTCACTCGGAATGGACTGGAATCAAACCCCAATGCTTTGGCTTAAATCAAGAAAATGATTATGCCAGTAAGTGGCGCTTTTGTATATAATATGTATGAATTCGTTTTTACTAGACAAAATTTCAGTGGAAAAGGCTCCAACTATATTATTTCGCCGTCAAAATGGACCCATTGCTCAGAGTAACGATGGCAAGTTAATTGTGTACCCTGGCACAACACTCCACATGGAATGTTTGTGGATGAGACGGTTTGGTAATCCAAAATGGTCTGTTGGCCACGACTATAAGTAAGTAATATGCAATTGATTCTTATTCGACTTCAATTCAATTAAAAAATGTATTGCAGAAACTATTCCGAAGGATGGGTTACAGAAGAAGGTCGTGATACCACCCTCGAGTATCGGTTTACTATAGCTGATGCTCAAACAGACGATTCGGGAACGTATTCGTGTGAAACTCCTGCCAGACACAAACACTCAGTAGAAGTTGTGGTCAAAAGTATTAACTGTCCGGAAATTCCAACAAGACGTGGTTTAATCGTTAGCACAAACGAGACAAAACTCAGTACTAGAGTTTTGCTGTCGTGTTCAAATGGCAATTCGCTGATCGGATCATCTGAGCTATTTTGTCTTCCCAGCGGCAATTGGAGTGCCCCATTGCCAGTATGTGAAAGTGTAGAATGTGGCGATATACCATTGCCAAACAACATCAGTTCACCTCGTGTGTCGGTATTATCACGCGAAGTTGGCGGGCGTGCAGCATTTTCTTGCGCTTCTGGTTATGGCTTACGAGGGCCATCGGAAGCAATATGTATGCCATCTGGCGAATGGGCGACACCATTCCCCACCTGCGTAGAGGTCCAATGCGACAATCCAGGTGCACCACAAAACGGTTACGCTCAAGGTCAAGCGCCATATCGAGCCGGTGACGTCGTTCAGTTCAACTGTAACCCAGAGTACATGATGCAAGGCCAGCCAATTATTGCTTGCCAAGATAATGGTCGATGGTCAGGTGGCCTACCTAAATGTGTACAGGCCTGCTCCTATCCAGGCACAGCGATCAGTGGGCACATGTCCTCTGTGCAATTTTATTATGCCATTGGTGAGAGTATAACATTTACATGTGATGCAGGACTTGATTTGCGAGGACCCAAAATGGTTAAATGTCTTAAGAATGGTAAATGGTCAGGAGCCATTCCACAATGCGTAGCAACTGATTAAAATCCTGATTTGTCCATTAATAAACACAAAATTTTAATAATATTTATATTTATAAGATTTTTGTGGAACAATACAGATAAAAGTCGATTTAAAATTATTCAATCAATTCGGTGAAACCAATTTTTTGTCAAATTTCGACGCCTTTCTTTTGCAATGGAATGATAAATACACTTTATATATGTTGTAGCCATTGGTGTAGCTAGACAATTCAGCTATATAATGGGAAAATATTTTTATATATTCAAAGTCTAGGATTCTTGTATATTTTGTGAGTAAAATATTGTATTATTACAGTTACTCGTTGCTAGTTGGCTGTAGTTTAAAATTAAAACTTTATAATTTTGTGACATTTTTTTATTTTGTAATGATACAATAAAAAATGCCTAAACAAACAATAAAAATCTGTTAAATATTCAGGAAAAAAGGAAAGAAATTATTAATTTCACGAATTTTAAATTTGAAATATATTTTACTTTTATAATTATTATTTATTTTATTAAACATATATTACAAATTATATCTTAATGCCCTAACCGAGCACTAGCACCGAAGGCTATCGGTCCGTTGTAGCGAAAACAGACCAGAGCCTCTGGTGGGAATCGAACCCACGACCCCCGCACTGATAAGCTACCACGCTACCAACTAGCCTACCGGGGCGCTCGTATTTTACTTTTATTTGTCGGTGATCATGACTCGAAAATAAAATATTTAAAACTAAAAATGGCAAACCCAATATGGCGGCTATTAATTAGTGTACGAAAACCTTTTAACTAACTTTATTAGCGTAAAGCCTATATTATTTATATTTCTTTTTAAATTGTTTTAATTACGATTTAAAACAAATACCTACATAGTGTACGTATACTTTTATGCTATCTTAATGAAAAGAGTCAATTATACTATATTTTGACTAATCAAAATTTCTTATTTAAGAATTTCAAACTCAAAATGGTACTGGATATGACTGATTAGAATCGCCTCATATATTTGATGACAAAAATTTATATTCATAAGTGTATGTAAACCTTGTGTACATTTTATTAGTTTAAAACCCCTATTTTTTACTTTTCGTCATTCTAAAATCTATAATTTTAAACTCAAAATGGCGCTAAATTTAAATTTTTAAGCAACAAAACTTTATTTTTGTCTCGTTTTTATTAGAACATTTTCCTAAAAACTATTTTATCATTTAATGCTATTTAAAATTAATACACTAAAAATAAATATTTTTTTTAGCCTAAGCTGATAAGAATTTGAGTCAGTCATACAACCCAACAAACATTTTTGCTGCAATTAAATCTAAATTCAAGTGTTACTCAAGTCATGTTTTCCAATTACACTTTAATTCAAAAGCATATTCCAGCAAAACGGACACTTGAATTCAAGTCGAACATTAAAGTAAGAATATACTTTAATTCAAGCCTTGAATCAAGTTCAAACAACATAGTAATAACACTTGTTTTCAAGCCCTAAGTTCAAGTTTAAACAATAAAATAAGAACACGCTAATGATTGGTTTTAGTACAATTTATTAATTCTTTTTTATAATATTAGTTTTGATTTTTTGACTTTCAATGTCTTTTTCACCAATCCCTTTTTACTTAAAATCTTTCTGAAATAAGAAAAAAGATAATGTAAGGACAGAGTTTAGCTCCAAATAAATGTGGCTTACCTTTTCATTTTTATTTGTATGAACTTGATTTTGACTTTAAAACAGTGGCGTCCAAACCAGAGAACTGCAAAATCAACTTTTTTCTTGATTTAATCATACACAAAAATTCTTGTTCACTTTTAATAATTCAACAAAATTCACTGTAGAATAAAATCAGCATCATAGACAAGAATCTCTCGAAAAATGTATATACAAATATGCGTTTAGAATCAAATGGTTGCGACATATGGCCAACTTATAAGTCAGTTAGAGAAGGTTAGTTGCTTTGCAGATCATCTGAAGAAACTATTCATATAGAAGAAAACACCGTCGAATGTTAGCTTTAGGCTCTTTTCCTTCCCGAAGTGTTATAATGCAAGAAAAGTTTATAATTTTAAGTGCTAAAGCTAATAATATTAATGATGTAGAAGCAATATTTATGTTTAGTCGGGGATTCCATGGAAGTAGTGCACACAAAAAACCTATAGGTAATTTTGCTTAAAATTATAGGGTGATATCACCCATTTTCAAAGGCAACATAGGGTTTTATATATTTTTCGGCAATATTTCAAAACAAAATAGGTATGATAATTCCTATTTGACTTTTATGCTCGAAAAATCAACTATAATTTTTGTTAAATTAACTGAGTCAAATTGGTGGATTACCAACAAAGATAACTATTATTTTATTTAAGCTTAATTTATTTATTAAAAACTAGATAACAATGCATGAATTTTTACAAATGATTTAATTATGCAAATTACGAAAATTCCACAGTCGACAGAATGTAAAGCATTTTCAAATCAAATAACGACAAGTTTTGTATTTGTAAAAAACTAACAACGACTGCTTAGCTCTTGGTCAAAAGCATTGTTTGTGAAAAAAGTTTTAACGCAGTATATACACTCTAAAAAATGCTTGTAAAATTACTACTATAAAATAGGCAAAGTTTTATATAATATTACGAAAATTCGGTAAATATAAACACCAAATGCGTAAAACTTTTTCGTGCACACTTTCATATACAATAATACACACACGCAGTATTTTTAGACACTATTTCTTTACAATTAAACACATTATGCATAAAATTTGTATTGTTTTGTTAAATAAAAATTTTACGCACAAAGATTGTAAATATACTAACTTATAGTAGTAAAACAAAAATATGACATTTTGAAATTAAAAAAAAACGATACAATTTTCAAACCTAAAAAATAGATTCATTAGTTTTTTAAATTTATCAATTTTTTGGAATTTCTAAACAATAAATTTATTGAAAATTATATAACTTTATTCGATCTTATTTTAATATTAATATTCAATTTTTTTAAGTTAAAGATCTTTTTTTTATAAAATTTCTTATTTTATTTTCGATATTTCGCTAACAATTTGTTAGCATCTTCAGGAAAACAAAATTTTAATAATTATAAAAAAGTTGACAAACAAAAAAAGTATTTAACATTTAAATATAAAAAATATTTAACATTTAAATATACAAAATATTTAAAAAATTAAATTAACATTTAAACAAATAGAAGTGGTAATTTTATAAACAACATTTTCCTGCTAAAGCTCGTAAAAAATATTTTCATATTGGTTTAATAATTTTGTTTATGAAATTGAACATAATAAATGTTGTTTATAAAATAAAATAACATTATGAAATTAAATTACTATAGTTATTAAAAACATATCTATACATTTAAGTTTCCTAATTTTTTACTAATTAAATATCTATAATTCTGAGCTAAATTTTCTGTGTCAGCTTTAAAGTTCATTCTCTATGTCAAAGGTGTATTAATGATTTCTAACATATAACGTTTTTATAATTATTTTCTGTTCTTAATATTGAAACATTTTCAAAGTTAGGATGGTGATTTAATATAGAACAATGAGATAACAATGCGGTTTTTTCCGAATTAATATTTCTATGTTTTTGGTCTGATTTATGTCCTGAAATCCTGGTCTTTAATTTATTCTTTGTCGTTCCTATATATACCTTATTACAATTTTCCTGATCATTACCCTGACAAGGTATCTTGTAAACTAAATTTGACATATCCCACTTATCAATTCTATCTTTAGTTTTACTAAATAATTTCCCTAATGTATTTAAATTACGATAAGCTATTCCATATTTCCCTTTATCAAAGATGTTAGATCCCGCCAATCTCTCTGATAATCCAGGGACATATGTCAAAGATTTAAAAATTCGTGGTTCAGTTATGTATGTTCCATTTTGTGTTATCCTATTTCTATATTGACCTACTAATCTATAAGATAACTCAGTTGGAAAACCATTATCTCGTAATATATCTCCCATCTTTATAATGTTTCCTCTATGAAATTCTACATCACTTATTGTCAATACTCTCTATACTCTGTGTTCATGATAATGTTCCTACTATGTTTAGAGTAATAAATTAATTATTCTCCCTAATGCAGTTGGTTTCTGATACCAATCCATTATTAATCTGTTGCCTCTCTTAATTATCAATGTATCCAAATATGGGAGTATCGAATTACATTCTCTCTCCATTGTAAATTTGATGTTTTGATCAAAACTATTTAATGTTGTAAGCATGTTGTTAACTGCTAATTCTGGAATGATACAAAATAAGTCATCTACATACTTCGTCATTATCCTTGGTTTTACACTTAATTTCTCTATAGACTCATCTAGCAATTTCTCCATTATTATATCCGCAATGATTGGAGAAGCTGGAGATCCCATTGGAAGTCCCATTTTTTGTATATACATATATATTCTTATTGTACTGAAAATATCTATTGTCCTCTATACAAAATTTGAAAATACGTAAAAATAAACATTTTTCCATCTCTGTGTGATGCATTATTACGTCCCACTTTTCTTCTATAGTACTCATTGCTAAATTAACTGGTATACTAGGAAATAGTGAAACAACATCAAATGAAACTAAAATCTCATCATTTTCTATATGTTGTCCTCTAATTCTATCTTTAAATTGTAAAGAATTCTTAATATCTTTAAATTGTAAAGAATTCTTAATATCAAGTTTAACATTTTTAATAAAATGCAGAAATGCAGGAATTTTCCCGAAGTTCATAGTAAATTCAACAAAGAATATCTCCAATATTTTCAACCAGGATAAACTAAAGGGAATTCAACAAACAATATTTAAGTATAAACAGGATCTTCACATGAAAATTTTGAAATTAAAGAGAAACATGAATTGTCAAAGCATTTTCAAAGAGAAAGAGAAGTGATTTTAAGAAATTTGGAGAGGTATCTTAATTCGGAAGAGATGACTGAACTTTTAATATGCGAAGAACGTTTGTCGATGTTATTTAATGAGAAGGTAAAGGCAAGACATATTAAGAAATTTAAGACACTTAGGGATCAACAGGTAAAGGAATTAGGAATTACATTTGAAAATAAATGGTTTATTAATAAAACAAATGTAGATTTTCCAAAGGACATACAATGGGTTCTTTCACTCGGACATAAATATGCTTTACCAATTAAAAGGGAACAATTTCCCATTTTTGGGATAATATCTGAAGGTGAGGATTTTATACGAACATTAGAAAGTAAGGAAAAACATTTAAATTTAAAAACCATTTAAATAAGATGACACTTACAAACAGGGATAAATTTATGCTAGATATAATAAAGGAAACAGAAAAATTTTTAAAGAAGAACAGGGACATTCTTATTTTGAGAGCATATAAAGGTAACACTACTGTGGCTATGTAAATTAAGTTTTTAAAAACGTTTTTCTAAAAAAAAAATTATTTTTTTAGTTACCTTTAGGTAACGTTCTTTATTTTATGAATTCACGAAACTGACTGCAAAGCTTTACAATAATGAAACTTAATTTATTAAACTAAACTCTTGAATTTGCATTCCCACCAAACCATAGGCTTATGGCTGCGCGTGTAGCGTTTTTGTTGAGTTTGCATTTCCCATTAATGAATTTACTTTGGCAACGTATTTGCTGATTCCGCATTTCCCATCGAACCATCGATTCATTATTGTGGCCTGTGTGGCTCTGGTTAGTTTTATGGAATTTGCCATCATTGCACTTTTAATGTTGGCACGTTTGTTGGTTGCTGAACTATTACTTCTGTTGACGTGACGATTATAGTTGTTATAACTGTGTTGAATGGCTTGTGCAGTAATTGTAGTCATTGTTGTTGTTGTTACCGTGTTAACTCCTCCCCCTTTAAGTTCATACGTCCTCGTATGAATAGTTAGAAAAAAGGAAGGTTATGGATTTTTTCCGCTAGCTGCTGGTATTGATGATGAAATTTTCGGCTCCACTCTTAGATTGACATCTTCTGCTATTTCTTCCCACTTCCGATAATTGTTTATTTAATTCGGGTAATTCGTTTTTTATTTCGGTAGTTACCCTTTTGTTTTTATCCAATATACAACCAATAATAACCAGTAATGTTATGGCGATTATCAATCCGAGGTTGATGGATAGGTTGATTTTATTCTCAACTTGTAATTTTTCGATTAGTTGAGAATTGTTAATATTAACAGCCTCCATTCTTTCTTGCGTTATTACTTGTTCTTGGAGACTCTTATTACTTGGCTGCAACAATGCGGGTAATGGTTTAGTAAGAGTAGCTTGCGTTGTTAAATATGTCTTGCTTCCGATTCGTACCGTGGAATTTAGATGGTGAATTATGAAGGTTCCATTTAAGTCTACTGTTGAGTTGTCTATCTCGATTTGTCCTTTGAATTCGTTCAGCAGTATAATACTTTCATCTATTTCCTAGACCTGTGCCACATGCTCGTCATTTGTTGTTGTGCAGCGAGATGGTTTACTCTTCAGGAGGTTTGGGATGCAATCTGTTTCAGTTATGTCTATAATGTTATCTATTTCACAAATACTTAGTTTATTATAGCTTTTGCAGTCATTCTTAATGCCAAATATCTTATTGTAACATTTCAAAATTTTTTTTAAAATTTGTCTTAATTACTACATTATTTCTTTTTACAGGTCTAATCGAAAAATTATCGCAGGTTTCACTATTGGTTGTTGGAATATTTACTATGTAAACAATTTCTTTGTCATTTGAAGCAACTTTAATCTTAGAAAAATTTAGCAATTCATCCATATTACCAAATGGAATGTTATCATTATAAAAAATATCTCTCAAAACATCAATTTCAGTGTTAGAAAAGATAAATGAATTTACAATATTTGCTTTAGCCCAATGAATGGCATATTCGATATTCGATAATTCTTCTTTAATAATTTCTAATTTATACTTAAAGTCTAGCAAATTTCCTTCATTGAATTTATTCTCTAATGATTTAGAAATATTGTTGGTCACATTTCCTAGTCTGTTAATCTTTTCAATGGTAAGTTGGTTAATTACAATTTGATTATTAGTATTTTCCAAGACATTATTCATTTTATCCTCTATAATCTCGAAATCATGGCGATCCGGACTACCAGCTAACCATTTCCAAGCGCTCCCAATAAAGTCCAGGGACCTTTTCGTCTTTGTCTTAGACCTCAGTCTGGATAGGCATGATTTCATCTGGGATATGGAGTAGGATAGGTAAGGTAATAGTCGATTCTCAGTATTATTGTTAAGGTAAATGCCGTTCTCTAAGTTACTTATCAAGTCTTCGTACTCCCCCAAATCGATTATGTGGACAAGTTTAAATACGCCAGTCCGGATCTTCGCTGAACCCGTACTGATCACGACCAATCTAGAATTTAAGTCATCCATTATCTGGAACTCACTCCTAGAGAATGCGAACATCCAAATAAACCTGTAATAAAATATATCAAACTTAGTTCCTTATGTGCTTCTTGTGTACAATTCTCCCGCCTTCAGTTACTACGGTAGTGTGTCTGTCTTCCCTCACTATTTCCCGTTTGAATCTTTCGGTCAATTTTGTACCAAGTCTCCTGTTAACCCTTACGAAAATTTCCCGTCCAGGAATGTATTGTTTTATCTCCTTCTTGTTTCTATTATGGTATTCCAAATCCTTTTCCTGTTTCCTTTTCAGTTTCGCCATGTTGTCACCCCTTGTTTGTTCATAGCTTATTGGTGAAAAATCTACAGTTTTGCCAAAAACATATCGACTGGTTTCCTCATTATCGTTGAGTGAATGGAATGGTTGTATTCGTTCACTGATCGTTCCAGGAGTTCCTCGAAATCTCTACAAATTCCCTCGTCTTTAATACGTCTCATTATTTCGGCCAATGTCGAGTGGAATCTTTCGATTTGTCCGTTGCCTCGCTTCTGTACGGTGGTGTTGTAAAAACCTCTATTCCCAGTTCATCTTTCATCATAAAAAGTATTGAGGCAGAATTCAGGGATTTCTCGTTGTCCATAACAATGGTTTTGGGAACCCCGTAGAAGAAAAGAATATCTCTTAGCGGTTTTCTCGCATATCTCGAGAATTTATCGAGTGTTGTTATGACCTTTTTCCCGTCAGTTGAAAAAATGTCGATGTGGTTCGGTTGATTAGGGTGTCTTTCGTACTTATTTTTCTTACATGTGGAGCAAAGTTTCACTATCCTCTTAATTTTAGAGAACATGCTAGGAAAGTAAGATCTTTCCAGTATCTGGGATTTGTTTTCCGCAGCGTTTCTATGCGCGCGATTATGGGTTTCTATAATCAGAGTTTCCTGATCTGATTCCGACAAAATATCTTCGACAAATTTTTGTGTAAAACGAACTTTGTAAGAGCTAAAATGATTGGGGTAAATTTCCTGGATTCTCCCCATTATAAACTCTGGTGTCTTTATACAATTTATAACCGAAGGATTTAAATACGTTTTAAGAACCGATATTAGTTTCTCCGAATTGTAGTCAGGTTCTGTCAAAGTATGTCTGTTGTATCCCGGAAACACAACTTCAAATTGGTTGTCCGATGATTCTCCCAAGGACAGAAAGATTTGGTTCTTAAATGCATTTATTGGTACTTCCACGCTTGGTATAAGATCCTGTGGTGAGCTATCACTACTATGAACTGTACCCGTTAGAGAATTTATATTCGTTGTTGGAGGCCTACTACATTACTCCTACCTGGCTTATACTGGATCTCGTAATTGTATTCCTCCAGTATCGCTTTCCATCTCTTCATTTTGGAATTACTATTTTTGTTGCTAAGTGCATATGTTTACGGTTGATGGTCGGTATAAATTACGACTTTTGCCGATCCATATAAGTAATTCTTCAGGTTCGTCAGGGCCCAAATTATAGCTAAGATTTCCTTCTCATTTGCTGCATAATTTTCTTCGGTCTCTGTTAATGTCCTTGAGATGAAAGATATCGGTCTATTGTCTTGGCTTAATACGACTCCTATCGCCACGTTGGATGCGTCCGTGGTTAGCTGGAATTCCTTTTCGAAGTTTGGGTATGATAATATCACCTCATGAGACACTAATTCATTTTTCAATTTGTCGATAGCGAGTCTTGCCTGATCGTCTAAATCTATTCGTCTCTTACCCGATTCGGATTTGGAAATCATCCCTCCGTCTCCACGTAGGAGTTTGGTCAATGGTTTTGCAATGTCTGCGTAACCTTTTATAAATCTCCTATAATATCCGGAGAGGCCGAGGAAAGAACGAAGCTCCTTAATAGTGCTAGGATAAGGAAATTTCACAATGACATCCAACTTCTTTGGGTTAGCTTTTATCCCGTTACGTGAAACGATGAATCCTAGGAATTCGATTTCTGTACCTTCATGTTGGCTGCGTTTAATGTTCCGAAGACGTCATTTAAGTGTTTCAAGTGTGAGGCTTCATCTTGGCTGAATATAATAATGTCGTCTATGTAGACGTAGCATATCCGCCCGATATGCTCCCTTAAAATGTCGAGGGTGCGCTGGTATAAAGATGGGGCATTCCTTAATCCAAACGGTAAGCGCGTAAATTCGAATTTTCCGTTGTTAACGGAAAAAGCTGTTTTTTCTATATCTTCCTCCTTAAGGGGTATCTGGTGGAATCCGCTTTTCAAGTCGATCACCGTGAAATATTTGTTCCCTCCGAGATGTGAAAGAACGTCGTTTATCTCAGGTATCGGATACTTATCGGGGATAGTTATTGAATTGAGTTTCCTAAAATCTACTTCAATTCTGTATTTTTCTTTTCCGGATGCGTCTTGTTTCTTTGGGACGACCCAAATAGGTGAATTATATGGGGAACGTGATGGCCTAATTATATTGTCCCTCAGCAGTCTGGTAATTTCCTCCTCTACAACTCCCCTTAGAGCCATTAAATAGGGGTAATTTTTCGATTATGTAGGTGTGTTGGTCGTCGTTCTTATTTCGCCCACAACCCTAGTCGTGTACGTAAGATTTTCGTCTGGATCCGCGAATAATTTTCCATGGCTGTCCACTAAGTGTTCCAGAGAGTGTCTCTGATATTCGGACAGGTGTTCGGTTCTCAATTCAATATTATTAACGTCCTGTGTAATATGCTGGAAAAGCTTAATCTTCCTGTCGCCTTGCACGTTCATGTAGTTCTCGGATGTGTAAATTACCGCTGATAATTATTTTAGACAGTCGTGACCCGAAATTGCATCGAAGGTCTTTAGTCCCGGTAAGAAGTAAAATTTTATGGGAATACTGTCTATTCCGAACATGCAACCTACTACATGATGAGTTATTTGGACATTTCCAGCGATTGAGTTGGCACTAAATTTCTCCTGGTTTAATCTTGGGTTAATGGCTAGTTGGGGTTTTATGTAATTCTCATTGCTGTATCTATTAAAATTTTGAGTGTCCGTCCGTTCCTCGTCTTGGCCAGAAAATATGGCAACGAGGAACTGTTTAACCAAAAAAATTAAGGTCTACAAGGGCATTATTCTGTGAACTCTCCGAAGGATCATATTCGGGAAGTTCGCCTGCGTTGTCCCCATAAAATTGTTCGTTGTCCTCAATTTCCCTGTAATATTCCTCCATGTCGGGTATCCCCCCAATAGCACCTTCCCCATTGTAGCCATTAATAAATTCCTGGGGTGGCTGTTGGTCCCCATTTTAAATATCAGATGTTACATGGAAGTTCCTCTGCATTTTATTTTGTGGGGCTTGGATAGATGCTGTAGGTGGTCTCTTGAATGCTGTATTCTGTGGTCTGTTCATGTAATTCACCTGACGTGTCTGGATTGATCGGTCCACGTCCATTGGTTCGTATCCTGACGATGTCTGCTGATTACTCATGGGTTGACCTGGATATTGTGTTTGGGGATATTGATTCGGAAATCTTTGTTGATTCGTCTGATTCGGCTGGGGTCTTGGTGTCCAATTTTGGTTATTTATTGGTCGCCAGTTGATATTTTGAGTATAGTTTGGTGTCATCATATTCCGGGGTGGTAGTGGTGGTCTAGGAGGAATTTTGCCACCGATATGTGCCAATTCTGGATAAAATATGGGTCTATTTCCCAGGTACGCGTTTGTACCAATGCGATCTTTTCGGACGTTATTCCTAACTAGCTGACCGTTAGCATAGTTCCGCCGGAATGTCATATTATCCAATTTTAAACAGATGTGTAATGCCTGGGGAAGCGATGATGTTTCTCTGACACTAAGAAGTCTCGGTAAATCCCCGTTTAGGCCCCTGACAAAGGTGTCCAGTGCCTTATCCCTATAGGTATTGGTCATTACTCTCAGGCTTCTTCCATCAATATCTAGACAGGCGACTTTATCCAAAATCAGGGAGAGATGTTGGTAAACTACTTGGTAAAATTCCGTTATCGATTTATAGCCTTGACAGAGGGCAGTCATTTGGTACTCTAATGTGCCAATATTCCTCTTGTCCGAATAATGCATCATAAGGCATTTTTTTATTTTCAGCCAATCTAGTGGTGTCCCGTAAGACTCGAGCGCCGTGTCCGCTTCTCCGGTAATCTTTATCCGTATAGTGTGAAGAATTGCATAGTATCGTCCTGTTCCTTTTAGCGAGTCATATAATCCCAATACTCTGTCCACTGATTTCCTCCAAGAGTTGAATTCTCCAATGGCACCGGAGAATTCCCTTAAGGATCTTACAATGTCGGGTACTTTATCTAGTTCCTCCAATCTCGACGTCAACTGCCCTATTGGCTGGTCTACATCTTCGTCCTGGTCACTGTCCCGTGGTGTCTGTAAAGTTTCCCTAATAATTTCCCTTATCTCCTGCTTCTGTAATGTGGTCAGTCCCGATGGTGTAGTCTGTGTCATCGTGAGCGTCCTACTAAGTCTGTCTGTTAGTTCGTCGATGGTTTCGTCAGGCATTTGGAAATGGTTAATTATGACCAAAATTGGGGAGTTTAGACAATAATGTCAAGGATGAAATATGAAAATTTAATAAATTTCATTAAAAAAAAATTTTTTTCTCTTCTTTTTCTTTTTGGAAAAATGGGATTACTTTAAATTATGACCAAAATTTGGAAAGTTAAACGAAATATTTGTATAAAAAGTTAATAAATTTCTTTTTTTTTTTTCTTTTAGACAAACATAGAATTTCTATCACTAATAATTACAGATAAAATAAAAATTATCTTACATAAATATCAGGAACATGCTGGGCTGCCTTGTAATAATTCTCCACCTTCGATGTTTGCTTATTATTGTTTTTTAATGTTCACTTATCTAGACTGTTTCTTTTTTTCCCAATGTTCGCTTTCAAAATTTCGCTTATTTTCCAGGTTTTTTCTTTAGTTTACTTCTTTAGATTTTTTTTGTTCAATGTTAAGAAAAAAAATGTTTACTTATTTAGACTGTCTCCTTTTTTTTCTCAATGTTCGCTTTAAAATTTTCGCTTATTTTCTAGGTTTTTTTTTTTTTCTTTAGTTAAATTTTATTTAAATTTTTCAATGTTCACTTATTTAGATTTCTTTTTGTTCAATGTTAAAAAAATGTTCACTTATTTAGATGTTTGTTTGTTCAATGTTAAAAAATGTTCGCTTATTTAAAAAAAAAATTTTTTTTTGTTCAATGTTAAAAAAGAAATGTTCACTTATTTAGATTTTTGTTTGTTCAATGTTAAAAAATGTTCGCTTATTTAAAAATTTTTTTTTGTATTCAAACGCGGCCGCTGATCCTTAAGAGGATCTCCATTTTGTCTTATAAGAAAGAAGACTACTTCGGCACACCGTTTCCGCGATCTATAAATTTTTACGACAAAGGACTCCTTTCTTTTCCAAGGGTCCCTGCTCGGGCGCCAATTAAGTTTTTAAAAACGTTTTCCTAAAAAAAAAAAATTTTTTTAGTTACCTTTAGGTAACGTTCTTAATTTTATGAATTCACGAAACTGACTGCAAAGCTTTACAATAATGAAACTTAATTTATTAAACTAAACTGTTGAATTTGCATTCCCACCAAACCATAGGCTTATGGCTGCGCGTGCAGCGTTTTTGTTGAGTTTGCATTTCCCATCAATGAATTTACTTTGGCAACGTATTTGCTGATTCCGCATTTCCCATCGAACCATCAATTCATTATTGTGGCCTGTGTGGCTCTGGTTACTTTTATGGAATTTGCCAGCATTGCACTTTTAATGTTGGCACGTTTGTTGGTTGCTGAACTCTTACTTCTGTTGACGTGACGATTATAGTTGTTGTTGTTATAATTGTGTTGAATGGCTTGTGCAGTAATTGTTGTCGTTGTTGTTGTTGTTGTTACCGTGTTGACTTGTATAAGAAGATTATGATTTGCGAATTAATAATATTGTAAGTGATAGTACAAAGTATAAATTAGTAAATAAGAATCCTACAGGTAGATTACAAAGGATAAATAACAGTTTGGTTGAAGAATTATTTAAGAAAAGAATTTTGATGAGTAATGAGATTAGAATAGATTAAAGACTAACATTGCTATCGCACCTAGGTTATATGGACTACCGAAGATTCACAAGGAAGATTTTCCATTAAGACCTATTTGTTTCTTTATTAATTCACTCTTTTATGAATTATGTAAATATATTGTAAATATTCTTAAAGAGATAACGAAATTTTCTAGATACAATATTAAGAATTCTTTACAATTTAAAGATAGAATTAAAGGACAACATATAGAAAATGATGAGATTTTAGTTTCATTTGATGTTGTTTCACTATTTCCTAGTATACCAGTTGATTTAGCAATGAGTAATATAGAAGAAAAGTGGGACGTAATAATGCAACATACAGAGATGGAAAAATGTTTATTTTTACGTATTTTCAAATTTTGTAGAGGACAAATATTTTCAGTACAATAAGAATATATATATACAAAAAATGGGACTTCCAATGGGATCTCCAGCTTCTCCAATCATTGCGGATATAATAATGGAGAAATTGCTAGATGAGTCTATAGAGAAATTAAGTGTAAAACCAAGGATAATGACGAAGTATGTAGATGACTTATTTTGTATCATTCCAGAATTAGCAGTTAACAACATGCTTACAACATTAAATAGTTTTGATCAAAACATTAAATTTACAATGGAGAGAGAATGAAATTCGATACTCCCATATTTGGAGGCAACAGATTAATAATGGATTGGTATCAGAAACCAACTAGGGAGAATAATTAATTTATTACTCTAAACATAGTAGGAACATTATCATGAACACAGCTAAGAATTTTATAGAGAGAGTATTGACAATAAGTGATGTAGAATTTCATAGAGGAAACATTATAAAGATGGGAGATATATTACGAGATAATGGTTTTCCAACTGAGTTATCTTATAGATTAGTAGGTCAATATAGAAATAGGATAACACAAAATGGAACATACATAACTGAACCACGAATTTTCAAATCTTTGACATATGTCCCTGGATTATCAGAGAGATTGGCGGGATCTAACATCTTTGATAAAGGGAAATATGGAATAGCTTATCGTAATTTAAATACATTAGGGAAATTATTTAGTAAAACTAAAGATAGAATTGATAAGTGGGATATGTCAAATTTAGTTTACAAGATACCTTGTCAGGGTAATGATCAGGAAAATTGTGATAAGGTATATATAGGAAACGACAAAGAATAAATTAAAGACCAGGATTTCAGGACATAAATCAGACCAAAAACATAGAAATATTAATTCGGACAAAACCGCATTGTCATCTCATTGTTCTATATTAAATCACCATCCTAACTTTGAAAATGTTTCAATATTAAGAACAGAAAATAATTATAAAAACGTTATATGTTAGAAATCATTAATACACCTTTGACACGGAGAATGAACTTTAAAGCTGACACAGAAAATTTAGCTCAGAATTATAGATATTTAATTAGTAAAAAATTAGGAAACTTAAATGTATAGATATGTTTTTAATAACTATAATAATTTAATGTCATACTGTTATTTTATTTTATAAACAACATTTATTATGTTCAATTTCATAAACCAAATTATTAAACCAATATGAAAATATTTTTTACGAGCTTAAGCAGGAAAATGTTTATGAAATTACCACTTCTATTTGTTTAAATGTTAATTTAATTTTTTAAAATTTAATTTATATTTAAATGTTAAATATTTTTTATATTTAAATGTTAAATATTTTTTTTTGTTTGTCAACTTTTTTATAATTATTAAAATTTTGTTTTCCTGAAGATGCTAACAAATTGTTAGCGAAATATCGAAAATAAAATAAGAAATTTTATAAAAAAAAAAGATCTTTAGCTTAAAAAAATTGAATATTAATAATAAATTTATTGTTTTTATTCTTGCTGTGAGTTAACAAACAATAGAATTATGGTTTTTATTGTGAATTACTAAATAATAAATTTATTGTTTTTTAACACAAAACAAAAATCATGGTAGAAAATGTGCGCATTTTTGTAGGATTTTTCCGCAGTTTTATGTACATTTACAGAAAAATCGTGTTTCTTTACGCACAAATTTGGTAAATTTACTCTTTAATTTTAAAATTTCATTGAATTTTTACGCACTTTTAATGTAATTTTATCAATTTTGTGTTCATCAACTTACGCATAATGTGTGTTTTTTTTTAATTTACGCACACAGAGTAAATTTACCCAACTTATAGTAGGAGTACAGTTTCCTATTATAAGTTGGGTAAATTTCAACAGAAATTAATTAGAGTGTACAGTGCAATTAGGTTGAATTTTTAAGTTTCTTTAAATAGGTAAAGATCAACATAAATTTAAATTAAATATGAAAAACAAAATTGATTTATAGTTTTTATATAAAAAAAAATTTTTGGCGAAAAACTTATACTTCTGACATAACCTTTAATTCAAGTTTTTTTCTGAAAAATTAATTTTCATAAGCTTTTAAAAAGTTTACCGAATTTAGCCGTGTTTACACAATCAGAAACGCGTTAAATGAAGATTGTATTAGTTTACTTTGTCAATTTCATCTAGTGAATTTTTGCGTTTTTTGAGATATATAATTTTTTGAAGGCAACGGAAGAGAAGAAAAATGCTGCTGTTTACAATTTTATTGGTGATAAACTTGAATTCTGAAATGTTTTGAAAGAGGAATATACATTTCCAGATTAAAAAAAATATATTTTTCATTTTACACAGTTAACATTTTTACCCATGTAAATCAGAAAAATTTTTTAAAATTTAGACCGCCATATTGGATCCGCCATTTTCTATTTCAATCTTTTAACCTCAGATTCGAAATCATCAACCTTGAAAACCCTCACCTTCATCCTTATTCAGCCATTCCTTATAGTTTTGGTCAGAAAATGCATAGTGCGTGGGAAATTTTTGCTGGATTTCTTCGTTAAATAATACCAATATAAAGTTAGCATTATTTTATATGAAAAACCTCCATATAAACCCTACTTAAACTAAAAATTTTTTCTCAGGAAAAAGCTGATTTAGTGCATTTTTTCTTCAGAACCCCTTTAAAGACTTTTTCACACAGAAAAACCCCCATATTCTAAGGACCTTGTCCTATAGAAAACCCCTCAGATACTGCTGACTCTAGATAAATTCCCCTACACTCTAAATAATTTCTATTTAAATTTATCCTACTTATAGCAGGAAACTGTACTCCTACTATAAGTTGGGTAAATTTACTCTGTGTGTGTAAATGAAAAAATACACACATTATGCGTAAGTTGGTGAACACAAAATGAGTAAAATTACATTGAAAGTGCGTGAGAATGAAATGAAATTTTAAAATAAAAGAGTAAATTTCCCAAATTTGTGCGTAAAGAAACAGGTTTTACGTATTGTAAATGCGTAAAAATCTTCCAATAATGCGTATATTTCCCACTACGATGTTGGAAATTAAACAGTCCAACATTTTTTTTAACAAAAACAATTTTATTTTTAGTATGTGATTTTAGTAATAATGAGTTATATTATAACATATAAAATATTTTTAAAAACATGTTTATAAGATATAATAAATCATAAAAAATCTTACTCTACACTCTAATTTTAAAAATTTGGTAATAATAAAATTACGAAATTTATGTAGGAAAATTTTCCTCCTACTATAAATAGGGTAAATTTACTTTGTGTGTGTAAATAAAAAATATTACAGATATAATTTGTAAGTTGGTAAGCACAATATGCGCAAATTTTATTTGCAAATGTAGACAATTTTCAAAATACATATTTTTTTAATTGCTGCACTATGGGTAAAGAATTAAATCGGTATACGGGGTTTTCAAGGTGGCTGATTTCGAAACTGAGGAAAAATTTTTAAAATTCAAAATGGCGGATCCAATATTGCGGCCTAAAAATTTCTTCTGATTTGCATAAAAATCGGTATAAGCGGTTCTCAAGGTTGCTGATTTCGAATCTGTGGTAAAATATTCCAAATACAAAATGGCGGCGTAAATTTTGGAATTTCTTCTGATTTTCATCATTTGGATTTCGAATCGGAGATAAAATCAGTATACGGCGGTTTTCAAGGTTGGTGATGTCGAATCTGGGGTAAAAATTTTCAAAATGGTGGATCCAATATGGCGTCTTAAATTTTAAAATATCTTCCGATTTGCATGGGAAAAAATGTTAACTGTGTAAAATGAAAAATAAAGGGTGTCCCAAGAAGAACGCAATTTTTAAATCTGGCAACATTCGAAGTGTCATTGATTGACATTTGAAAATTTGTTATTGTTTGCTAGTAGAAGGTACGAGGTTGGTAAAATTGGAGCGCTACACGAATGAACAACGCATTCTCATTGTGAAATTGTTTTACCAAAATGGTGAAAGTTTTGCGGGTACAGTTCGCAAATTGCGATCAATTTAGGGTCACAATAATGCTCCAAAAGAGTCAACTGTAAAGAGATTAATGGATAAATTTGCCGAAACTGGGTCTGTTAGTGATGTAAAGACAACAACGCGCCATCGACCAGGCCGATCGACCGAAAATGTCGCAGCTGTACGTGATGATGTCGCTCAAACTCCATCCACCTCAATTCGACACCGAGCTCAGTAAATTGGTGTCTCCAAATCCACTTTGCAGCGAATTTTGACGAAAGATTTGCATCTTCATGCATACATAGTTCAATTGACTCAGCAACTGAAGCCAGCTGACCGTGCTCTGGTGTAAGTCGATAGCGAAGGGAGTTCGTTAATTGGGTATTGGAGAGACAACATGAAAATGCTGATTTTGCCGATAAAATCATCTTCGGTGACGAGGCCCATTTTCATCTTGATGGCTTCGTCAATAGGCAGAATTGTCGCATTTGGGGTGAGGAAAATCCTCGAGTGATTCACGAGAAGCAAATGCATCCTCAACGTGTCACTGTGTGGTGTGGTTTTTGGGCTGGAGGAATCATTGGACCTTTTTTTTATGAAAATGAGGCAGGTCAAGCGCAAACAGTCAATGGTGTTCGGTATCGTGAAATGATAACCAGTTTTTTCTTGCCTAGAATTGAAGAAATTAATGTGGGGGGCATGTGGTTCCAACAAGACGGCGCCACATATCATACAGCCAGAGAAACAATTCAATTGCTGCATCAGTCATTTCCCGGTCGTGTTATTTCGCGTTTTGGAGATCAGAATTGGCCACCTAGATCGTGCGATTTAACACCATTAGATTTTATTCTTTGGGGTTTTTTGAAGTCGATGGTTTACGCGAATAAGCCGACGACGACTCAAGCCTTAAAAGAGGCAATTGGACGCTGCATTAATGAAATACCGCAGCATTCATGCAAAACGGTCATTGAAAATTTCATTAAAAGATCGCGTGCATGCCAGCAAAGCCGCGGCGGCCATCTGCACGATATATCGTTTCATACATAACCTCATTCTGTCTACTTTACGATATAATAAAGTTTCACGATTTTTTTTTAAATATCTGTGTTTTATTTAAAATTTAAAAATTGCGTTCTTCTTGGGACACCCTTTATATAACATATACTTTTTTTTTAATCTGGAAATGTAAAGGGTGTTTTTTTAGAGTGTTGCAACTTTGAGTTGGCATCACTGCTTTATTTGATAACCCATTTAACAGCTAATAGTCGCTTTTTGTTTATGAATCGACTTACACCAGAGCAACGCGTGCAAATTGTTGGAAATTTTAATCAAAATAATTGTTCTATTTGTCAAACTTATCGTGCCGCTCTGAAGGACGATTATGTACGCCATGAAATGGAGGAAGTGCTTTGCAATTTCATTATGAATCGACTTACACCAGAGCAACGCGTGCAAATTGTCGAAATTTTTTATCAAAATAATTATTCTATTCGTCAAACTTATCGTGCCGCTCTGAAAGACGATTATGTACGCCATAAAATGGAGGAAGTGCACGATGAGTTTGACGAATAGAACAAATATTTTGATTAAAAATTTCAACAATTTGCACGCGTTGCTCTGGTGTAAGTCGATTCATAATAAAATTTTAAAGCAAACTAAACAAGAAGCAACTATCAGCTGTTAAATGGGTTGTCAAATAAAGCAGTGACGCCAACTCAATGTTGTGACACTCTAAAAAAACACGCTATATATTCTCATTCAAAACATTGCCGCATTCAACTTTACCAACAATAAAATTGTAAACAGCAGCATTATTTTTTTTCATTCCGCTCATCATACCAAACTTCCGTACGTGCGCTGTTTTGCAAGCGTAGGTTGCCTACGAAAATGACATTTCTCAAAAAATGCAAAAACTCGCAACATGAAATTGACAAATTAAACTAAAAAAATCTTCATTTAACACATTTCTGATTGTGTACCTTGAAAATGCGAAAATTGACTTTTTGCCACAAAAGGAGTCAAATTACCTATACCACGGTTAAAAAATAATATCGCATGCTGATTTTAAAAACCGCCAAAAATCTTGCACGTAGATAAACCGCAAAAAGTTCTCAAGGTTAAAAATTATTTCCCACGTTGATTTTTAGCTGGTTGTAAACTGCAAAGACCTACTCGGAACATTAAAATGCCACAAAGTGTATAATTGGGATTTCGTCGAACATAATTAGGAATTAATCACACTATATTTTAATATATTTTGTTTAATAGATAGATGATAGAAAATATATAATAAAAAAAATACATTTTAAAACATTTTTTAATATGTTATATATTTTTTTTCTTTAAGAAAAAATTGTAATCGATTCGGAAATTTTATTATTAATACTTTTTAATTAATTTAATATAAAGAAAAACATAAACAATTAAAAACAAATGTATAATAGTTTTTATTTTATTAAATTTTACTTATTTTAGTATAAAAAATATTCTTATATCAATTGTATTTTTGCCTATCGCAACGAACATCATAGTGAGCATTCTTAACTCGAAAAAATCTTTTTTCTTCACAATATTTGCAGTTGAGAAATATCCATGCATATTCTGCCTAACAATAAAATTTCATCGTACCAACAGTCGTTAAACAGTCCTTGGTACATTTTATAAAATATTAAATTAATGTGAGATGGAACTTCGTAACCCGAGAAAATCTTTGTCTATGAATTTTATTCATTTTGACCATACTGTAATTCAACCGTCCTTGAAATGACACAAAAAATACAACACAACATCTTCTATTCTTATTTAACGAATTAATTGCATTCATTGACCCAGACTAATATTCAAGCGCACAATTTTTGTTCTTTTCGTAACACACGGTATGATCATCATCTGGCATAAAATGTATCAGACCTTTATAAATTTTTTTGATTCTCGAACATGATTTGATTCGCGAATTAAAATATTTTTTTTTTAAACACAATTAATTTAATTTTAACCCCGAAGGATTTCATGGAATTTTCATAAAACAGCCTCCTTGGGTTCGGAAGACCTGGCCCATTTCTATTATCGTAGTACATTAATACTCTATTAGAGCAAACGTTTTGTCCGTTGTGCCTTAACTCGCTTAGTTTTCGAGATACCGACCATTTTAAAAAATGGCATTTTATAAAATGGCAAAAAGGACAAAGTTTTTGCAAAGCTCGACAGAGGGCATCCTTCGATAGAATAGATTCGGAGGTTCCCGAAGAGTTTCATGGAATTTTTATAAAACAGCCACAGGGTAACTACTTTTTTTAACAAACTCCGATAAAACAAATTTCGTTTCCCGTTCCATTTAGTTCCTATAAAAATAGGTCGCCCTGTGGCTGTTTTATAAAAATAGATACCTCGGAATACCTTCCGGAATACTCTAGTAGAGCAAACATTTGGTCCGTTTGCCCTATCTCGCTTAGTTTTCACGTTACCCATCATTTTAAAAAATTACCATTTTAGAAAATAGTGAATATCTAGAAAACTAAGCGAAATTTGCAAGTCAATTTTAATGTTTTTTCATTTAATTTTAATACGCAAATCAAATCAATCTTTTTTTAATTCGCGAATTATAAAAAGAATTATGTTTGAAATTATTTGATTCAATTGAATCAAAAAAGATTCAAATTAAATTGATTTATCAACTATGATTTTATATCTGATTTAATAAATTGATTTATAAAATATTGAATGAACTCGCTGATGATGATGGATTTTGCGGAAAGATTGACGATGATAAAGAAAATTCTTCTAATATATATTCAGATGACCGCATTCTAAAATAAAAAAATTAAAATTGTGTTTTATATTGTTAAAAAGTTCTTATTTTTCATACTTACGGCAAGGACCCTATAAACCAGGATGTACAACTTACCAAAATTTCAGCCACCCATGAGAAAAACGCAATTTTTAAATTTTAAATAAAACACAGATATTTAAAAAAAATCGTGAAACTTTATTATATCGTAAAGTAGACAGAATGAGGTTATGTATGGAACAATATATCGTGCAGATGGCCGCCGCGGCTTTGCTGGCATGCACGCGATCTTTTAATGAAATTTTCAATGACCGTTTTGCATGAATGCTGCGGTATTTCATTTCCTCTTTTAAGGCTTGAGTCGTCGTCGGCTTATTCGCGTAAACCATCGACTTCAAAAAACCCCAAAGAAAAAAATCTAATGGTGTTAAATCGCACGATCTAGGCGGCCAATTCTGATCTCCAAAACGCGAAATAACACGACCGGGAAATGACTGATGCAGCAATTGAATTGTTTCTCTGGCTGTATGACATGTGGCGCCGTCTTGTTGGAACCACATGCCCTCCACATTCATTTCTTCAATTCTAGGCAAGAAAAAACTGGTTATCATTTCACGATACCGAACACCATTGACTGTTTGCGCTTGACCTGCCTCATTTTCATAAAAAAAAGGTCCAATGATTCCTCCAGCCCAAAAACCACACCACACAGTGACACGTTGAGGATGCATTTGCTTCTCGTGAATCACTCGAGGAATTTCCTCACCCCAAATGCGACAATTCTGCCTATTGACGAAGCCATCAAGATGAAAATGGGCCTCGTCACTGAAGATGATTTTATCGGCAAAATCAGCATTATCATGTTGTCTCTCCAATACCCAATTAACGAACTCCCTTCGCTGTCCATGGTCAGCTGGCTTCAGTTCCTGAGTCAATTGAACTTTGTATGCATGAAGATGCAAATCTTTCGTCAAAATTCGCTGCAAAGTGGATTTGGAGACACCAATTTGCTGAGCTCGGTGTCGAATTGAGGTGGATGGAGTTTGAGCGACATCATCACGTACAGCTGCGACATTTTCGGTCGATTGACCTGGTCGATGGCGCGTTGTTGTCTTTACATCACTAACAGACCCAGTTTCGGCAAATTTATCCATTAATCTCTTTACAGTTGACTCTTTTGGAGCATTATTGTGACCCCAAATTGATCGCAATTTGCGAACTGTAGCCGCAAAACTTTCACCATTTTGGTAAAACAATTTCACAATGAGAATGCGTTGTTCATTCGTGTAGCGCTCCATTTTTACTAACCTCGTACCTTCTACTAGCAAACAATAACAATTGTTCAAATGTCAAACAATGACACTTCGAATGTTGCCAGATTTAAAAATTGCGTTCTTCTTGGGACACCCTTTATGACCTATTTCAACAAATATGTGCGGTTAAATATATATACCGTTTACAAAACCACAACAATAAAGAAAATGTCCAAATGCTGTCATAATGGTAAAATTATTTTCCCCGTATGATAAAAATTTTATTTTGAATATATTGCAAATTTCCGTAAATGCTATAAAACGTCGTTATTATTAGACCACATTCGTATAAATTCTGATCGTCCTTACTACATAAATGAAAACTTAACCTCAAATAATTTTAAAATATTAAAAGCTGCAACATCAGCCTTTACGTTGCGGTATATAGTTTACATTAAATTTAGAGCGAATGAACAACATATATTAAATTATTTTCAATAAATTTCAATAATTTTTTTTGTCTTGTCGTACGTGGCCTATTTTTATTATCGGAGTATTTTAATACTCCACTAGAGCAAAAAATTTGTCTCGCTCAGTTTTCGAGATACCGGTAATTTTAAAAAATTACCATTTTAGAAAATGGCGAATATCTAGAAAACTAAGCGCGATTTGCAAGTCAATTTGAATGTTTTTTTTATTTTGTTTTAATTCGCAAATCAAATTAATATTTTTTTAATTCTCGAATTTAAGATAGAATTAAGTGGCCTGCCATATTTGCCGATTTTTTGTCTCAAAATTGTCAAAGTGCCGATTTGCCGATTTTTACTCCAAAAATGCCGATTTTTTGATAAATTCTTAAAACACGGTAATTTTCTTTGTTTGCTATAAACATATTTCGTGATATTGCAGCCTTGTTATTCAACAAATGGAATATTTGTTGTCCGTATACTAGAAGTAAAGTGTAAGAGGAATAGAGGGTACGTTCGTAAATGCAGAAAATTTGTGCATCACTGCGGCAGTTATGCCAATTTTTGTTGCTGATGCGTGATCATCTGTTGCAGATGTTTTGCTACTGCTCAACAACTGCACAGTTTGCTTTTTAGAACGTTTTGCAAAAGATATAATTATGTTCACCGCAATAACATTGACAACTTTTTGTTAACTTATAATAAAAATAGAATTAATACAAAGATGAAAAGACTTTTGATTTCTTTGTTTGCTATAAACTTATTTCGTGATATTGCAGCCTTGTTATTCAACAAATAGAATATTTGTTGTCCGTATACTAGAAATAAAGTGTAAGAGGAATAGAGGGTACGTTCGTAAATGCAGAAAATTTGTGCATCACTGCGGCAGTTATGCCAATTTTTGTTGCTGATGCGTGATCATCTGTTGCAGATGCTTTGCTACTGCTCAACAACTGCACAGTTTGCTTTTTAGAACGTTTTGCAAAAGATATAATTATGTTCACCGCAATAACATTGACAACTTTTTGTTAACTTATAATAAAAATAGAATTAATACAAAGATGAAAAGACTTTTGATTATTAAAAATCAATTAAAACGAAAAAGAAGACTAATTTTGCACTATTGCATCAGACACTTTAATGATGCCATAGTTGCAAAAATTTGCGCCAGCACTGTCAATTGTTTGCATAAAAAACGTTTGACGTAAATCAGTGCTGCCAAGTGATGCTTTTTTGAACGTTTTACTATTGTTATGTGCAGTGATGCGCAACTACTGCATTTACGAACGTACCCAGACATATTTGTCTATAAATGTTGTAATTTTTGTGTTTTAGTGCTGATCATCTTGGTATTATACGAAAATCTTCATGTTCAGAACATAAAAATACCAACACTGTTAAAAAAAAACAAAAAGCAATTAAATTCTAATGGTTGTTGAAAAAAGCAAAAGTTATAGAAAAGTAAAATTAAAACTGTTTTAAAATGCTAAGACATCTACAAAGAAAAGGTAATTAATAAAAATTTGGTAAAATTGTTTGATTATAGAGCAATTCCATATGAAAGCGATCACCTTTTGGACGACCCCTCTCCGATTTTAAAATAAATAGTCTCAATCGATTGCCCAGCAAAAAATAATGTACCTACATATTTTTTTTTTTTATAGTGACTGGTTTAGTGGTGGTGTACACCACTGTCATGTGACAAAATTGAAGAATTCTTCATAAGGGACCTCATTGAAAGTTGTTTTACTAAAGCGATCGCAACGAGTGATAGCTCGTTGGAAAGGTATTGATTGAATCAGGCTTTAATTGAAAAATAAAATTTCCCTAATTTTTCTCAGAAATTTACCTTTTTTCCCATTAAAATTAAATTTTCCCATGAAAATTAAATTTTCCGATTTTCCACAGAAGCTCCTAAATTTTCCGGCTAATTTTATTTTTTTTTTGGATTCTTCATAATTTTTGCTTTAAGAATCAGCAATAAAAAATGGGCCCCGACTCCTTGTTTGGACAGGAGAAGAGCATTTAAGAAACCACCTTGTTCTCATTGTTTTTATATTTTTTATAATTGAATTATTTTTAATTATTGTAACGACGAGTTTTCCTCCGGTCGCTGGGGTATAGCTCGCGGTGGTCCGGGTCGCTGCAGAAATTTTTATTCGCATAGACAGAGAGTGAAATAAAAAAACGGTTAGTTTTCTATTTAATAAAGGGAATCTTTATTTAGTACAATTCATTCTTTTCTTTAGTTTTAACAATTCGGACCAAATTTGTAAATAATAGTGGATTTCAGAGAAACCTGGACTAGGCACTTCCCCTTTTTGAGTTGAGCATATATTCGTCCTTAGGAGAGACCTAGCGTAGGCACCTCTCTCTAATTCACGGAGCAAACACAATTTATACCCTTACTAGAGAAACCTGGCGTAGGCACTTCTCTCTACTTCACGGGGCAAACACAATTTATCGAGAAACCTGGCGTAGGAACTTCTCTTTAAACGCGATGATCACACTATGTATATTCTTACTAGAGAAACCTGGCGAAGGCACTTCTCTCTGATTCACGGGGCAAACACAATTTATAGAGAAACCTGGCGTAGGAACTTCTCTTTAAACGCGATGATCACACTATGTATATTCTTACTAGAGAAACCTGGCGAAGGCACTTCTCTCTGGTTCACGGGGCAAGCACAATTTATAGAGAAACCTGGCGTAGGAACTTCTCTTTAAACGCGATGATCACACTATGTATATTCTTACTAGAGAAACCTGGCGAAGGCACTTCTCTCTGATTCACGGGGCAAACACAATTTATATCCTTACTAGAGAAACCTGGCGTAGGCACTTCTCTCTCATTCACGGAGCACAAGCAATTTATCGAGAAACCTGGCATAGGAACTTCTCTTTAAACGCGAGGATCACAATATGTATATTTTCAATAGAGAAACCTGGCGAAGGCACTTCTCTCTGATTCACGGGGCAAACACAATCTATAGAGAAACCTGGCGTAGGAACTTCTCTTTACACGCGATAATCACACTTATGTATATTTCACTAGAGAAACCTGGCGAAGGCACTTCTCTCTAATTCACGGGGCAAACACAATTTATCGAGAAACCTGGCGTAGGAACTTCTCTTTAAACGCGATTATCACACGATGTATTTTTGCACTAGAGAAACCTGGCGTAGGAACTTCTCTTTCAACGCGATAATCCCACTATGTATATTTAGACTAGAGAAACCTGGCGTAGGAACTTCTCTTTAATTCGCGACAAAACAAGGAAACCTTAGTTAGGCACTTCCTATGGTCGATGTGTACACGGCCACCGCCATCGACTGACTGCCTTTTTCTTCTCGGTGATGCTGTTTATATTCTTATTATTACTTGTGGTGGGTATGTGTTCGGCTACACACCTCGGTGAGGTGTGTTTCCTATTGAGGCACTAACAACATTAAGACAAACAGGTTTTTTTGTTTATTGGTGGTGTGATTATTAATTCTCAAATAGAAACACTTCATTTGTCATTATATAAGAATAATAATGATAATAATAATAATAATAATGATAAAAATAAAGATTAATTCTTGTGTTTGGAAAAGACAGTACAGAAAATAAAAGTATTTCAATATACAACTTATTCGTGGTGTTGATGAAAATGAGTGTGCACGATTTTCATCATCACATTATTTAACATTATTTTATTTTATTATTAAAAATACATTTTAAAAATTATTTTACAGTTAAAAATACATTTATGAAGAAAAAATCAATATTTTTTTAAGAGCCCCAAGTTGAGTGTGTAGTGAATATGGTCTGCCTGCCTTCACAAGATCGGCCATAAATCCATGGATAATAGCAGCAGTGGCATGTAATGGCACACCAAACCCGACTGAGGCTACAGGTCATAAAATGTTTTGTAAATTTTTTAAATTACCAGGTAATAAATATTTCGCCTAAAATGACACGTGCAGAAACAAGTCATAAAACACGGATTTTCCATAAATATGGCGAAATATTTATTACCTGGTAATTTAAAAAATTTACAAAACATTTTATGACCAGTGGTCGGCTTATTGGCAGTAACCAATTTAGTCCCTCTTTAAAAAACATTTTAGGACCAGTAGTTCACGCAAATTTTCCTATTAAAGAAAAGCAAATATCGCTTATTTTTTTTTACCTATTTTTTACCAAAAAATAAATATAAATACTTCACACACTCTGAGTCAAATTTCAGTTGAATACTAAACGTGAAAGTGTTAAAGTGTTTTTTTTTTGTAAAGTAAAGAGTGAAGCTGTAAAGACAATTTAAAGTAAAATGAATAAATTTTGCTGCAATCCGTTTAACAAGAGTGGACATCGTTCGAAAAAGATAAAAGTATTAAAATTAACTGGTGTTTCGAAGCGATACATGAATGAATTAAATATACAATACGGTGAAGAAGCACAATTCATTTGCCCCAAGTGTAAAATCGATTTGTCTCAGCAAGCAAATGCATTGAAACAAATACAACCACAATCCGAGAGTGAAATGACAATTGAACAAAATGTTTCATCTGATAGTGAGGCAGACATTCCGATGGTCAATATGTCTTTGAGTCCTTTGAATGAGGCTATTACCACTTTAGGTGAAACGCCTATTAGAAAAAGAAAGTTGCGAAGTGAAAAATACAGGAAAGATAAAAAAGGCAAGGTTATGAGTGCAATCGCGACAATATTTGATGAAGGCTCTGATAACGAATGCAGTCAAGCAGATGACGTTGATGACGGCAAACAAATGATTGAGCAGTTGAAAAGAAAATTCAATTTAGCGACCACTTTTCCGGAGAAATATCTCATTTTATCTGTGCTGCCTCAATCATGGTCTATACGCAAGATTTCTGAACAGTTTCAAACATCTTTTTACATCGCGAGAAGAACCAAAGAATTAGTTCGACAGAAGGGCATATTGGCGACTCCCACCAAGAAATTTGGCTCAAGGACCCTCAGCGAAGCAACGGTGAAATTGATTCAAGATTTTTACTGCAATGATGACAACAGCCGCGCCTGCCCAGGTACACGTGACTATGTTATCACACGTGAAGATGGAGGAAAAAGTACACAAGCAGCGCAGATTATTATTATGTAATCTATCCGAAGCATACCATCAGTTCAAAGAGAAATACCCAGCAGAAAAAGTGGGATTTTCTAAGTTTGCCATCCTACGACCAAAAGAATGCGTGCTGGCATTAGACAGGCACGGAACGCATTCAGTCTGCGTTTGCATGTTTCATCAAAACATCAAATTAATGTTCTTTCCATGCAAGAAATTGAAAGTATTTCACGGTGAAATTGAAACATATACGGTGAAATTGAAACATATACGGAAAATTGTCATCTGTCCAAATGCGACAATTGTCCGAAGATTGACGAGCTAGAGCAATATTTGGCGGAAAAGTTTGAACAGCTGTTAATTCAGGAGGTGCATTTCAAACAGTGGATAATTAGCAGCGGCAGATGTTCCCTTGAGACCGTGGTAAAGCAGATTCCGGAATTCATCGAGGAATTCGGATTCAAGTTGAATGAACTGAAGGCGCACCATTTCATATCCGAGATGCAATCGAAATTTCTAAAGGAAAGTAAGGAGAAATTAGCCCAAAATGAATTCATTGTGATAAGCGACTTTGCCGAGAATTACACTTTTCTCGTTCAGGATGAAATTCAGGCTTATCACTGGGCAAACAACCAGTGCACGGTGCATCTTTTTTGCATTTATTTCAAAAACGAAGATAACGAACTACAGACCGTAAGCCTTGTTGTTGTCGCGGAGAGTTTAGCTCATAATTATGTGTCCGTTTATTTATTTCACATGAAACTGTTTGAATTCTTAAGATCAAAATTCGATGCAATCGACAAAGTAACGTTTTTCTCAGACGGCGCGGCTTCTCAGTACAAGAATAAAAAAAAATTTTACAATCTTTGCATAATTGAAGAAGAACAAAACTGCAAGGTCGAGTGGCACTTTTTTGCGACGTCCCACGGTAAGGGCCAAGCGATGCGTTAGGGGGAACCCTAAAACGCATGGCGACTAAGGCAAGTTTGCAAAGGCCATATACTGACCAGATCTTAAATGTACAACATTTGTTTTCGTGGATTCAAAGCAAGGAAATTGCCATTAACACACTTTCATGCACTCAAAAAGAACACGATGCCATGGAGCGACGACTTCCAAACAGATATAATAATGTCAAAACTATAACTGGAACGCAAAAGTTTCATTGCTTCATACCAAATATTTCTAATATGTCAATTAATGTAAAGCGGTACTCTTCGTCTGCCGACGTGCTAAATTTAAAGTTACTTTAATTTTATAATGATGCCAAGACAATTGAAATTTTTAATAAATATGGTAATTAAGTATAAGCAGCAAAATAAGAAAGATTTTTTCTTCATAAATGTATTTTTAACTGTAAAATAATTTTTTAAATGTATTTTTAATAATAAAATAAAATAATGTTAAATAATTAAAAATAATTCAATTATAAAAAATATAAAAACAATGAGAACAAGGTGGTCTCTTAAATGCTCTTCTCCTGTCCAAACAAGGAGTCGGGGCCCATTTTTTTATTGCTGATTCTTAAAGCAAAAATTATGAGGAATCCAAAAAAAATAAAATTAGCCGGAAAATTTAGGAGCTTCTGTGGAAAATCGGAAAATTTAATTTTCATGGGAAAATTTAATTTTCATGGGAAAAAGGTAAATTTCTGAGAAAAATTAGGAAAATTTTATTTTTCAATTAAAGCCTGATTCAATACCTTTCCAACGAGCTATCACTCGTTGCGATCGCTTTAGTAGTTTTTTTTAAAACAACTTTCAATGAGGTCCCTTATGAAGAATTCTTCAATTTTGTCACATGACAGTGGTGTACACTACCACTAAACCAGTCACTATAAAAAAAAAATATGTAGGTACATTATTTTTTGCTGGGCAATCGATTGAGACTATTTATTTTAAAATCGGAGAGGGGTCGTCCAAAAATTTGCCAATTTTGATCGTTTTCATATGGTATTGCTCTATAATTAATTTATTTTGAATTTTACAGAAAATGAACGATGATGAATCCCTAGATTACTAAAAAAAGATATTCCCAATTTATTTATTATGAAATGTGTCTGTCATTCGATAGCATTATGTTCTAGTTATGCATGTCTTCAATTACCCGTCAGCTGTTGAAACTTTAGCCCAAGATATTTACAATTATATTTGAAATAGTCCCAACCAAAGTAGTCAGTTTGATGATATTCAAAAATTATTGAATATTAAACCCAAAAAAAATTTTACATCCGAGTCAAACTCGGTGGCTATCATTGGAAATAGTTGTAAACCGCTTGTTAGAACTGTTTAAAACTTTAAAAATTTATTTATCATTATACCCTCCACCATATATGGTGAGGGTATATATCAGTTTGTTATTCCGTTTGTAATATGTCGAAATATAGGTTTAAGACCACATAAAGTATATATATTCGTGATCCTTATGCAATTTTAAGTCGATTTAGCGATGTCCGTCTGTCTGTCTGTTGAAATCACGATCATGACGCGAAGACGCAAGCGGGGGTGCCTATTTTTACCCAGATTATTGAACATCCTCCCGAGCAGTTTGGTATTTAAAATGAGCAAAATCGGTCAAGCGGTTCAAAAGTTATGAGTGAAAATGTGAAGGTACCTCTAAATTTTCCATACAAATTTGTACAATTTTTCTGTATCTATTTTTTTTTTCTGTTAAGTAAGTAAAAATGTTATTAAGTCTTCTTATTGTTCGATAAGGATCACGAATATGTATACTTTATGGGGTCTTAAACCCATATTTCGACATGTTACAAACGGAATGACAAACTGATATATACCCTCACCATATATGGTGGAGGGTATAATGAACAATGTTAAAGTCGCTAACAGAGCAGATCTCTGTAAATAACATTGCTAAAACTAAATAACAAAAGTTCGTTACATAAATTGACAAAACATATTCATATTACAGTTCATGCAAAATTTAGTATATACGTATATCATCTTCATCCCCTTTGGTGGAGGGTTTCAAAGATTCGGCACAGCCGAATTTAGCCCTTTTTTACTTGTTTTGTCTTAACATTGATAAAATCGACACGGCAGGATCCATTTTAACAAATTTGAATGAAACAAATCAAATTTACTTATCTTTCTTAAAATATATTATTTTTGTGATTAATAATTTAAATAAAATATTCCAAAGTGAGACCACATAGATTCACAAATTCTTAATACAAAAGATTATTTAAAAGTTAAAAAATCAAATTGCTTGATATACCGATAAAACAAGATTTGTTAAAAATTTATAATACAGATATATAATTTTAAAATATATAATTGTCAATATTCTATCTTATTGGTTTTTACTTCAGATCTTTAAAATTAATACTATTGTTTTTCTAAAAAATTTATGTCATGCTGTGTTTAAAATATAATTTTAAATACTATTATACCCTCCACCATATATGGTGAGGGTATATATCAGTTTGTCATTCCGTTTGTAATATGTCGAAATATAGGTTTAAGACCCCATAAAGTATATATATTCGTGATCCTTATGCAATTTTAAGTCGATTTAGCGATGTCCGTCTGTCTGTCTGTTGAAATCGCGATCACGACGCGAAGACGCAAGCGGAGGTGCCTATTTTTACCCAGATTATTGAACATCCTCCCGAGCAGTTTGGTATTTAAAATGAGCAAAATCGGTCAAGCGGTTCAAAAGTTATGAGTGAAAATGTGAAGGTACCTCTAAATTTTCCATACAAATTTGTACAATTTTTCTGTATCTTAAAATATATTATTTTTGTGATTAATAATTTAAATAAAATATTCCAAAGTGAGACCACATAGATTCACAAATTCTTAATACAAAAGATTATTTAAAAGTTAAAAAATCAAATTGCTTGGTATACCGATAAAACAAGATTTGTTAAAAATGTATAATAAAGATATATAATTTTAAAATATATAATTGTCAATATTCTATCTTATTGGTTTTTACTTCAGATCTTTAAAATTAATACTATTGTTTTTCTAAAAAATTTATGTCATGCTGTGTTTAAAATATAATTTTAAATACTATTATACCCTCCACCATATATGGTGAGGGTATATATCAGTTTGTCATTCCGTTTGTAATATGTCGAAATATAGGTTTAAGACCCCATAAAGTATATATATTCGTGATCCTTATGCAATTTTAAGTCGATTTAGCGATGTCCGTCTGTCTGTCTGTTGAAATCGCGATCACGACGCGAAGACGCAAGCGGAGGTGCCTATTTTTACCCAGATTATTGAACATCCTCCCGAGCAGTTTGGTATTTAAAATGAGCAAAATCGGTCAAGCGGTTCAAAAGTTATGAGTGAAAATGTGAAGGTACCTCTAAATTTTCCATACAAATTTGTACAATTTTTCTGTATCTATTTTTTTTTTTCTGTTCAGTAAGTAAAAATGTTATTAAGTCTTCTTATTGTTCGATTACATTTATTGTCTTACATACTATGATAACTAAGTTAACGTAAAAATGAACAATGTTAAAGTCGCTAACAGAGCAGACCTCTGTAAATAACATTGCTAAAACTAAATAACAAAAGTTCGTTACATAAATTGACAAAACACATTCATATTACAGTTCATGCAAAATTTAGTATATACGTATATCATCTTCATCCCCTTTGGTGGAGGGTTTCAAAGATTCGGCACAGCCGAATTTAGCCCTTTTTTACTTGTTTTGTCTTAACATTGATAAAATCGACACGGCAGGATCCATTTTAACAAATTTGAATGAAACAAATCAAATTTACTTATCTTTCTTAAAATATATTATTTTTGTGATTAATAATGTAAATAAAATATTCCAAAGTGAGACCACATAGATTCACAAATTCTTAATACAAAAGATTATTTAAAAATTAAAAAATCAAATTGCTTGATATACCGATAAAACAAGATTTGTTGAAAATGTATAATAAAGATATATATTTTTAAAATATATAATTGTCATATTCTATCTTATTGGTTTTTACTTTAGATCTTTAAAATTAATACTATTGTTTTTTCTAAAAAATTGATGTCATGCTGTGTTTAAAATATAATTTTAAATACTATTATACCCTCCACCATATATGGTGAGGGTATATATCAGTTTGTCATTCCGTTTGTAATATGTCGAAATATAGGTTTAAGACCCCATAAAGTATATATATTCGTGATCCTTATGCAATTTTAAGTCGATTTAGCGATGTCCGTCTGTCTGTCTGTTGAAATCACGATCACGACGCGAAGACGCAAGCGGGGGTGCCTATTTTTACCCAGATTATTGAACATCCTCCCGAGCAGTTTGGTATTTAAAATGAGCAAAATCGGTCAAGCGGTTCAAAAGTTATGAGTGAAAATGTGAAGGTACCTCTAAATTTTCCATACAAATTTGTACAATTTTTCTGTATATATTTTTTTTTCTGTTAAGTAAGTAAAAATGTTA
The DNA here is from genome assembly GCA_949748255.1 of Eustalomyia histrio. Lineage (NCBI taxonomy): Eukaryota > Metazoa > Arthropoda > Insecta > Diptera > Anthomyiidae > Eustalomyia > Eustalomyia histrio. The sequence continues at coordinate 107,615,387 of OX456526.1, read as the reverse complement.
TTAAGTCTTCTTATTGTTCGATTACATTTATTGTCTTACATACTATGATAACTAAGTTAACGTAAAAATGAACAATGTTAAAGTCGCTAACAGAGCAGACCTCTGTAAATAACATTGCTAAAACTAAATAACAAAAGTTCGTTACATAAATTGACAAAACACATTCATATTACAGTTCATGCAAAATTTAGTATATACGTATATCATCTTCATCCCCTTTGGTGGAGGGTATTCAAAGATTCGGCACAGCCGAATTTAGCCCTTTTTTACTTGTTTTTGTTATAAGAACACGTTTAAATGAATTGTTGTCTTGTTTTTTTGTTAGTAAAACTTTTATACTAGCAAAAACAAAATTTGCTTTATTTTGAGGATTTTTCAAAATAAATTGACGACTTTCTTAAAAAGGATTCGTTTTAGGAATAATATGCCTGGCAACCGTGACTGGAATACTTGTTACATTAAAAATAGATAACTGTCAGCTCTTATTCTAAAGAATACCATCCACCAATATCCCAAAAATTGTGCTCTACTGGATTTGATATATATAATGTAAAAAACTTTTAAAGTAAAATTATAAAAAATTTAAACGAATCAAATCAAATATATTTATCTTTTTTTAATTATATTCTTGAAATTGTTAATAATATTAACACAATATTTCAAAATATCAGAATCAAAGCTTAACAACAGCGAAATTATCAAAATTGTAAATAATTGTATTAATTTTTATATAGAACTTGCAAATCAAAATAAATCCGAACAGGCCCTACATAAGCTATCAATTTTACAACGCTCACTTAAACAAGTAAGTTAAAATTTTATTAAGTCTTCTTCTTTTTCGATTACATTGATTGTCATACATACTATGAGAATAATAACATTCTTTGAGCTATGTATATGTGTCTTACTCTAATAACTAAGTTAACGTAAAAATCAACATTGCTAAAGTGAGATAGAATATGTAAAAAAATACAAAATTAAAAGTTTGACAAGGCTTGCTTTCGGCCTTTAAAGTCGCTAACAGAGCTGACGTCTGTAAATAACAATACTAAAACTAAATAAATAACATTACTAAAACTAAATAACAAAACTTCTTTTACATAAATTGACAAAACATATTCATATAACAGTTCATGTAAAATTTAGTATATACGTATATCATCTTCAGCCCCTATGATTGCCGGAGGCTGGGCTTATATAGAGGAGCTGGATCGTCGGCAATACGTCCATTGATTAAACCTTCAGGAGAAAGATATGTAGATCCAACCCAGATGGTGTTTTTCTCGCTTTCGTATATTTGGCTGTCAAGCATATTATCGTGTAGCCCAAGTTTCTCAACAAATCTGGCTTGCAACGACATGGCGTACCTACAGAAGGGTAGAACATCGGCATTTTCATAGACATAACTATTTGAAAATCGTTTTATGAAATTTTTATAATTTTTTTCGATGCATTTTCTTAGGATTTTCCGTTCAAATATCTCCAATTCTTTGGCTACTATAGAAGATATAGTAAACCAGATTGGAAATCCATAAGACAGAACCGATCTTATGGCGACCTTGTAGAGTAAAAGCTTGGTGTTCTTAGGTAAGTATGTGTTGTTCATTAGCGATTAACGCGTGGGTATTAAATTTCAATAATTTATCAAAATGTATTCCGAGATATTTTATTGAATTTTTAAATGGAATATTTTTGCCGTCTAGTATAAGTTGAAGGGATTTACTTTCCGGCACAACATATCTTGGATATTTACCCGAAGGGTTCCCAATACAGATAGCCTCAGACTTGGCCGCGTTGATTTTAATGCCCCATTTCTTGTAATAGGCGCTTATTTCTCCAAGATGAAATGCAGCAGAGTTCAGAGCTAGTATTGGTGATATATTGTGTGCATAAATAAGGCAATCATCAGCATATAAAATAGCCTTTGAATTTTTAGATTGGTGAGGAAAATCATGCAGGAAAATGTTAAATAAGAAGGGAGCCAAGACACTTCCCTGAGGTACCCCACTTTTCACATGTCCTAGTTCTGAGGTGATGTTGTTGATTTGGACGCCAAACTTTCTATTAGTAAAGTAGCTGCAAAATATTTTTACCAGAAATGGGTCATCAAATGTATAGATATGTTGCGGTAGTCTATCAACACATGATGAGATTTGATTCCCTATATTTTTAACCGGTCTTTCAGGATTTACCTCTTGAAAAACAGCAGTATAATGAGCTCTAAATATCTCTGAAATTCGACAACTATTGGAAGTGATAGCTGCTGGCAAAAAGGAGAATTCTTTTTACCAACGAACCGAAATACGTCTTTAAAGCCAGTAGGACCTGGTGTTATTTTTGAGAGTCTATGTCTCAAATTTTTAGCATCTTCAAGATTTATAAGCTCGCTAATAATTGTTTTTAATAGTTGTATCTGTTTAGTGAGAACTTTATACTCGCTGCTAATTCTATTTCCAGTTCTGTGATATATTTTCTTTAGGTTCTTCTGCCATGCATACTTAACTTTAAAAAATTTCTTGATGTTATCAGGATACTGACGTTTTTGGTCATTTATCTCCAGTTTGTTGGAGTGGCTTTCATGTATTGAGGTAAGTGTATTATTAAAAGTATTTATAAGCACATCTAATTCATCATTACTTAAATTGCAGTTGTTGGGAGGTAAAATGGCATCTGAGGCTGCATCTAAATCTCTACTGAATGCGTTCCAACAGGCTGCATCACTTTCCAGTTTAAGTACTAATGGGAAATGATCCGAGAAAGTTGATAAGCTTTCGATCTGATAATTAGGTTGGATACTGTTGATTATGCTGGGACTTAATAGAAAGTGGTCTAGAAAAGAAGACCTGTTCAGAAACGATGGAGATATATCGCAAACGCGTGTTACTTTTCCATTAGTGTTATCTGCAGTGTCTCCCCAATTTAAACTTTTTGCATTTAGGTCACCACCGAATATAAACCCATCATAATTGTTGCTCAGTTGTAGAATCTGGTTTAAGCTCTTGTTTAACTCATGTGAGTCATATACACAAGGAATATACAAAGACCCTAATAAATATTTTTTACTGATGCTGTTTGAAACCATTTCTATTTTAATAAAAACGTTATTAAATTGTGTTTTATTGCAAATAATTTTATTATAATCTACAGTGTTTTTAATAGCAATTGCTACTCCCAAAGCTGAATTGTCATAAACGAAATTATATCCATTAAGATTAACTCTCTATTTCCGCGAAGGTTACATTCTTGTATAAATCCTACATCAATTTAGTTATGATGAAGGATATTTGACAGTTCAATTTGGCGACTGATGTTAACAAGAAAGGGGACGTTAAATGTCATAAATTTAAGATATCTATGGGCCATATTTGTTATTCACACTCTTAAAAAGCCACAGGAACTCTGCTTTAGCATAATTTTTTGCCATGTTTTTAAAATCCCTAAGGAAGTTTGTAATTTGCTGTTTCAGCGACAATTCCTCAGGTAAAAGGAACATATTGGCAAGTTTCAAGAATTCCTCAGTTACTGATGGTTTATGTGTTTGAGCTTGGTAGCATTTACCTGAATCTGATCTGCCTGGTGAACGAATAGATTGGTTTACTATATTGTTAACTTTATCTTTGGCAACAAGCTTTTCTTTACTAGCCTTTTTTATGCGTTCCCTTCGTACAGCAAGGTATTTTCTATAGGCTGGGCAACCTCTCCAGTTTGCAGGATGACCACTTACTCCACAGTTCACGCAATGGGGTGCTGACGTCTCAGAATTTATGCGCTGGCATTCACCCGGGGGGTGCTTTTTATCGCATTTCACACAGTGGAATTCAGAATTGCAATTTTTAGCGATGTGACCCCAACGTTGGCATCTGTGGCATTGTACCTCTTGTTCCTTCCTTTTAGGTTTCTCCCAAAGAATAGTTTGCCTCATAGTGATAGTGAATTCCCTGCGTTTAGCGTAACCAGAAGCAGGCCTGTGTCGTATGAGTTCTTTACGGAACTCATTTTGGACACAACGTTTGGAACCGATTTGTCAAGGGCAGACTTAACTTCCACAACACTAGTACCGTGATAAAGACCTCTTAATATAAAATAAGTCTGTCTAAGCTCTTTAGATGTGTATGAGTAAGAGTGAATATTCTTCTCCCTCAGAATGGCCATCATTTCAGAATGCACTGAAGCATCTGAAAGGTATAACTTACTTTTACGTTTATTAACGTTTCTTATTTTAAACGTTATTTTCGGAGTTTTTGCCTCCAATTGATCAACTAAACGTTTAATGTTGACGACAAATAAAAAAATTGGAGGGCAACAGGATTTGCCGGAATTTTGTCTTTTTGGCTCTAGCAGTTTTCTCTGCCTTTCTCTGGTGGTGTCCTCTGTATTTTCAATCTCCAATCCATCAAGTAAAGCAAATCTATTTTCACCCAAATGAGTCACGTCACCGCCGTTGTGTTAGCGACGTCGCTAATTATACCCTTCAGCATAGGTGGAAGGGTATATATAAGTTTGTCATTCCGTTTGTAATTTCTACAATATTGATCTTAGACCCTATAAAGTATATATATTCTGGGTCCTTATGAAGAGCGAAGTTGATTTAACGATGTCCGTCTGTCCGTCTGTGTGTTGAAATGGGTTTTCCGAAGAACCCAGACGTGATGAGGACTTGATTCTTTTTTATTTCTGTTACATGTGATCCATTTCTGTTTGCTATTAAAAATCAGACAGATCGGTTAATAAATGGCTGAGATATTAGCAAAAAACCAGGACTACCTCTAATTTTTCCAGTAAAATCCCTTTGTTTAATATGTATGTAGAATTTTGAGCATAACAACACACCCATGTGTTAGAATTCTTTTCTTTCATCTCCACCTTTTATACACAAACAACACACATACAAAGATTTGTCATTTAAATAAAAACCAAACAAATCTCTAATTAACGAAGACTTTTATATATGTTATTCTATTGACGATGATTTTGTGTGAGCTTCAATAGCTCAGTTGTCTAGACGCTGTGTCACAAATACTTTTTTTTTTCTCTAAGGCCGTGGGGTTCGAGGTTCAAGTCTCGGTGAGGTCAATTCACTTTTTTTTTGTACATTTTTTTTTTATTATTTTCTTAAGACTTTTTTTTGCTTATTTTTGTTTTTTTTAACATTTAATAATTAATTTATATAAAATTTTATATTAATAATTAAAATTCTTTTCTTTCATCTCCACCTTTTATACACAAACAACACACATATAAAGATTTGTCATTTAAATAAAAACTAAACAAATCTCTAATGAACGAAGACTTTTATATATGTACCTCTATTAACGATGATTTTGTGTGAGCTTCAATAGCTCAGTTGTCTAGACGCTGTGTCACAAATACTTTTTTTTTTCTCTAAGGCCGTGGGGTTCGAGGTTCAAATCTCGGTGAGGTCAATTCACTTTTTTTTTTGTACATTTTTTTTTTATTATTTTCTTAAGACTTTTTTTTTGCTTATTTTTGTTTTTTTTTTAACATTTAATAATTAATTTATATAAAATTTTATATTAATAATTAAAATTCTTTTCTTTCATCTCCACCTTTTATACACAAACAACACACATATAAAGATTTGTCATTTAAATAAAAACTAAACAAATCTCTAATGAACGAAGACTTTTATATATGTACCTCTATTGACGATGATTTTGTGTGAGCTTCAATAGCTCAGTTGTCTAGACGCTGTGTCACAAATACTTTTTTTTTCTCTAAGGCCGCGGGGTTCGAGGTTCAAATCTCGGTCAGGTCAATTCACTTTTTTTTTGTACATTTTTTTTTATTATTTTCTTAAGACTTTTTTTTTTGCTTATTTTTGGTTTTTTTAACATTTAATAATTAATTTATATAAAATTTTATATTAATAACACTAGGCAACAGCCATTTTGTTATTTGGTTCTAGCATACTTTTTCTCATGGATTTGGACCTACTGAACACGAAAATGAATTTTAAAAATTTTTCTGTCGATTGGTTTGCGAGATACAAATTTTTTAATTTTTTTTTTTTAATTTTTGGAGGTACACTTACTATTTTGAGCATATCTTTAGTCTTCTTTGACCTATTTTATCCTACTACTACTCAAATTAAAGACAATTGAGCCGTCTACAACTTATTCTCAGAAAATTTTCAAATCGGGTTAGTAGTTTTGATGTTGGCGGCTTAAAAAGGTTAAAAAACTGCGTTTTTTTAGTAAAAATGTGGCTGAAAAATTCATATAAAAATTCATATAAAATGTAAAACGCGATGTTAACAGCGATTTTAATTTTTTTACGTATAGCTGACACTTTTCCAAAGAAAATAAGCCCTTACTTAACAAAATCTGATGACAAATGGCCGACTTATTATTTTTTTGGTAAACGACCGAAATTCCGCTATTTCACGATTTTTTGATTTTCATTATTTGCACAGCTTACCTACCCAACGCAAACGAATAAATACATTTGAACTTAATTTAAAATAAACAAATTAGTCTTCGTATATTATTTTTTAATTTATTTACAGCACTACATGCTCAATGTATCGCACAATTAGCTAAACTAACGAAATTAAACTAACTAATTAAATTAAGCAAATCAACGCACAAAAAAATGAGTAAAAACAAAGATATAAGTGTACATTTTATGCCATGTGGAAAAACTGCTGACTTCTTCTTTGTTTTTTGTATTCGCTGCAATCGGTCTCACGTATTAGGGTCCAAATATAGTCACCCATCATAGCCGTGTCATAGTTGCCCTGATAGCGTCGTTCCATAGCCTTCAATTCCTGATGAAAGCGCTCGCCGTGTTCGTCGCTCACGTCTCCTAAATTCTCAGGGAAAAAATCCAAATGAGAATCCAGAAAGTGTATTTTAAGTGACATGTGCACTCCCATGGCTTCATAGTTCTTTACCAGATCCTCAACTATGTCCTTATAATTCGGGCTTTTGTTGTTTCCTAAAAAGTTTTCCACAACAAGCCTGAAGGAATTCCATGCTGCGGCTTCGATGGGTGATAACAGCTTTGGGAATTTTTCATCTTTCAACATTTTTTTTATCTCGGGTCCTGCGAAGACTCCTTCTTTAATTTTTGCCAGCGAAAGGTAAGGGAAAATTGACCGTAAATAGGCAAAAGCTTCACCTTCTTTGTCTAATTTTTTGGCAAAATTTTTAATCAAACCCAATTTTATGTGCAGCGGCGGAAGTATTATATTTTCACGGTTCTCTATTAGTGGTTTGCGCTGAACATTCGCTTCTCCAACTACAGGTTTCGTTCGTACCGGCCATTTTTTTTTTTTATATAATGCTGATCATCAGCGCGGCTATTCCAAAGGCACAGAAAACAGCAATGTCGCGTATAGCCTCCTTGGAGTCCACACAGAATGGCCACAACTTTAAGGTCGGCGCATATTTTCCAATTGTATTTCCTATACTCTATGCATTTCAGCAAAATGTCCATAGTTTCATAGTTCTCCTTTGAATGAACCGCATGAGCAATAGGAACAGATGGCTTTTCATTCCCATTATGTAAGAGAACTGCCTTCAAGCTCTCTTTGTTGCTGTCAATAAACAACCTCCATTCGTTGGGGTTGTGAATTTGGTGAAGCTCTTGGAACAAGCCTGAAATGTCGCTGCAAAAACATATTTGGTCTTTCTTTGTATAAAATTTTGCATACTCCTTGTGACGGTTTCTGTACGCTGATACTTTCACTTCTGAAGCCGCAAATCCACACTGTATCATCCGAGACGCAAAAAGTTCGGATTTCTCCTTAGTGAGACCAAAATCGCGCACCCAATCGTTTAGTTCGGCCTGTGACAGTAATTTTCGCTTTGCACCCGGCTCAAATTCGCTTGCATTTGACTCAGACTCTTCTTCTGACGATTCTGCTTTTTGAAGAGATGCACCAGGGCACACTGGATATGGCACATCATGCGAATGTGGTACTGGAAGCGCAAACGATCCCACTTGAGCGTAGTTCCATTTAAAAAATCTTCCTACCCCACTGTTTGTGGTGAGGCAAAAATAACAGTCTGTGGAATGGCATAGCGGCTTTTTCCACATCATTGGTGTATCGAATTTCATATGGCGGCTAAAATTAAAATAAATTACTATATTCGCTATGTATAATGTGTTTAAATAAAAATTCTTACCTTCCGCCAGCTGCCCAGTTGGTTAAGATTATATAGCAAAGATCACACAGCGACTTAGGTGTCCATGGTTCTGTGATATTTGGTGAAATACCAAAATAATTCAAATAGTGCAATTGTACTGCTGGAGTAAACTTGTGTGCGTGATTTTTTTTTATAAACTGGCCACAAACATTGCAGAAATTGTCTGGATCGTTCAAACACTCGAACACACGTAGTCTTTTACTCATTGTCTTCCTTGCGTTTTCTAAATATTAACTTCTTTACACTTTCACAGACAGTTTTGAAATGCAATTGATAACCGTGTCTCCTTATGTTTAAATATGTATGAGCATGTAGTGCTGTAAATAAATTAAAAAAAAATATACGAAGACTACTTTGTTTATTTTAAATTAAGTTCAAATGTATTTATTCGTTTGCGTTGGGTAGGTAAGCTGTGCAAATAATGAAAATCAAAAAATCGTGAAATAGCGGAATTTCGGTCGTTTACCAAAAAAATAATAAGTCGGCCATTTGTCATCAGATTTTGTTAAGTAAGGGCTTATTTTCTTTGGAAAAGTGTCAGCTATACGTAAAAAAATTAAAATCGCTGTTAACATCGCGTTTTACATTTTATATGAATTTTTATATGAATTTTTCAGCCACATTTTTACTAAAAAAACGCAGTTTTTTAACCTTTTTAAGCCGCCAACATCAAAACTACTAACCCGATTTGAAAATTTTCTGAGAATAAGTTGTAGACGGCTCAATTGTCTTTAATTTGAGTAGTAGTAGGATAAAATAGGTCAAAGAAGACTAAAGATATGCTCAAAATAGTAAGTGTACCTCCAAAAATTAAAAAAAAAAAATTAAAAAATTTGTATCTCGCAAACCAATCGACAGAAAAATTTTTAAAATTCATTTTCGTGTTCAGTAGGTCCAAATCCATGAGAAAAAGTATGCTAGAAACAAATAACAGACAAAAGTTTGTTATTTGTGACCTAGTGTAATTAAATAATCCATAAATAGGCTAAAAACATCAACATTTTTATAAAAACCTTCTGATACAAACAAAATACAAACGTTTTTATACCTTTCACCACAGGTGGAGGGGTCGCGGGTTCGTTAAGATTTTTTTTTGTTTATTTTTTGTTTCTTTTTTACATTTAATAATTAATTTAAATAAAATTTTATATTAATAATTAAATAATCCATAAATAGGCTAAAAACATCAAAATTTGTATAAAAACCCTCTGATACAAACAAAATACAAACGGTTTTATTTCTATTATTTGCTCCGATTTAAAAGAATTTATAAAAAGATTTTTAAACCATTTTATTTCTCACATATTAAGAAAATTTTATACATAATTTACCTTTGAGTGCAACTATTTTAGGTCATAACTTATAATAACTTATAAAAAAAATTATAAACTATTTTCCTTCAAATTTTTAAAATTAAGCTAAAGAAATTACAAATATTTCTAATAAAAAAGCGAAATAAAATCCTAAATGCAAATTTGCCAGCTAAATCAAACTATTTTGTAGAAATAAAACACATGCAGTTCTAGTGATTTCTTTTAACGATTTGTTGAAATTCTTTTCTTTCACCTCTTAACCTTTTATACACAAACAACAAACACTATTCTAGAGCTGTATTATGACCTATGGATACGTCTTATATAGCAAAAGATCGAAAATCTTTAGTATAACATATTTGCTAAAAAACTCGGAAATATCGGTTCAGATACAAAAAAGTTATGCCCAAAACATACATTTTTTTAAAATACTTATTTTCTGGAACCATAAATCTTCCCGAGTCCAAGTTTTATCTCCAAACTAAATGGTTAATTTCCTCTTAAAGGCGTCCGTATATAAATCTGTCCATTTCATATATGTCCATATATAAACTTCAGTTTTTTCCCAACCATGGTGAAGGGTATATAAGATTCGGCATAGCCGAATTTAGCCGCTCTTACTTGTTTTTTTTTAATTTTTTTCGTAAATTACAGGGTGACTCCAAGAACAAAATATTTGCATTCAACAATATTTTTTTTCAACTATAGCGAGATCGTTAGCTTTTTAAATCATGTAGTACTGTTTTAAACAACTGCAATACTTTCCGTAGCTACACTCAGAAAAAAAGTTAGTAGAAAAATTCAACTGATATCATACTAATGTTATATACATAAATCTTAGCAAGGGGGCTGGCTACCAGTTCCTGTTTATGAAATTCTGAAAAAGTTGTTGATGTTCCACAAAACCAGTTTTTGTTTACTGACCACCAGTTGTGGGTCATATTTTCGTGACTGGCTACCAGTTCCTGTTTATGAAATTCTGAAAAAAAGTTGTTGGTGTCCCACAAAACCAGTTTTTGTTTACTGACCACCAGTTGTGGGTCATATTTTTGTGGAAAAATTTCACAAAAAACTTGGAACTGGTAGCCAGTCTCCTTGCCAACATTTCTGTATATAACCTTAGTATAATATCAGTTTTTTGTGAAATTGTTCCACAAAAATACGACCCACAACTGGTGGTCAGTAAACAAAAACTGGTTTTGTCGAACGCCAACAACTTTTTTCAGAATTTCATAAACAGGAACAGGTAGCCAGTCGCCTTGCCAAGATTTATGTATATAACATTAGTATGGTATCAGTTTTTTGTGGAATTGCTCCACGAAAATATGACCCGCAACTGGTGGCCAGTAAACAAAAACTGGTTTTGTGGAACACCAACAACTTTTTTCAGAATTTCATAAACAGGAACTGGTAGCCAGTCCCATTGCCAAGATTTATGTATATAACATTAGTATGGTATCAGTTTTTTGTGGAATTGCTCCACGAAAATATGACCCGCAACTGGTGGTCAGTAAACAAAAACTGGTTTTGTGGAACACCAACAACTTTTTTCAGAATTTCATAAACAGGAACTGGTAGCCAGTCCCCTTGCCAACATTTCTGTATATAACATTAGTATGGTATCAGTTTTTTGTGGAATCGCTCCACGAAAATACGACCCACAGCTGGTGGTCAGTAAACAAAAACCAGTTTTGTGGAACAGCAATAACTTTTTCAGAATTCTAAAAACAGGAACTGGTAGCCAGTCTCCTTGCCAACATTTCTGTATATAACATTAGTATGGTATCAGTTTTTTTGTGGAATTTTTCCACAAAAACTGGTTTTGTGGGACACCAACAACTTTTTTTAGAATTTCATAAACAGGAACTGGTAGCCAGTCACGAAAATATGACCCACAACTGGTGGTCTGTGGAATTGTTCCACGAAAATATGACCCACAACTGATTACCAGTAACTTAACGGAAGTAGTCACGTCAATGTTTGCAAGTAACAATAATACATCTGCTCTTCTTCGCTTTGAATGTTTGCTCTCTATAAATGAGTTGCAACTAAATGCACACGTGGTAGCCAAATTCAATATCTTTTCAGGTATGTATATTTTTTTTTCTAATAAATACAAAAATATTTATATTTTCCAGTTTTTATAAAAACTTTTTGCAGTTTCAATAGTCTATTTCACTTTCTCCGTTAAATATATTTACATTTTAATAAATTTTCACACTCCGTTATTTTCTGTGCGTCTGTATCGTTCAAGATCAGAATCAAGACTCCTCACTTAAACAAATGATATGCTAAATATTAAATATAAAGATTGTTGAACAACAATTGGAGTCTCCTGAACCAAAAACAACCATTTGTTTTATATGTCCAGCTAAAAAACGTAGAATGACGACGCTATATTGTAAACACTGCAAACGAGACTTCTGCGCCGAACACCGAGCACGTTGCTGTATATGGTGCGATGACGACAAATAATTTTATACCAAATTTTCATAATTTTTGTTGTTTAATATATATTTATTAGTTCAAATGTAATAAATCAAAGAAAAAATTGATAAATAAATGTGTTCTTGATTGCAATAAAAAAGCTTATGATAATAGGGTTAATAAAGTGATTTTCTCTTTTTATAATTTTGTTAGCTCTAATTTAAAGCAAAGCCAGATTCTATAAAAATCGCCTAAAGTCATCTGTTCTTCTTGTAGTTTCAGCGTCAATTTTTTACCAGGTGCAAAACTTCTACACTCATAATATTATTTCTTAAAATACATATTAAATTAACCGAAAATACAGTCAAAAAAGGACTACTGATTTTTCATTATATTCAGCCCATTTTGTTGCTTATTTTCAATCATTGTTAAAACAATTAAAAGTCGTTTAAAATTACCATCAATTTTTAACTGACAATAGTTAGAAAAAACTACTTTTGTGGTTTGTTTTTCAAATTGAAAGTTTTTTTATTTACATAAATAACAAAACACAACACACACAGATGTATATATTTTTATTGGCTTTGTGTGTATGTAACATATACACTCAGAAAAAAAAAGTTCGTAGAAAAATATGTAAACGGTTTTCAATCCTACTTTACTATTTTTGTACTGATTTTTAGTAAAAAAATTTTTATTTAGCAAATCTTTTTGCTATTTACATTTTACAAATTACACACTAAAAAATGAACTAGAATTTAGAAAAATTAACTTATTTAGAGGAAAAATTGAAATGAAAACGGCGCCAAAGACACTTTTTACCAATATTTAATACAATTTTCCTTGAAATTAAGAAACAAATTTTACTTAAAATTTGGTCAAAATTTCTAATTTATAGAAAAATTTTACTACTGAGAAGTAAATTTTTATTAAAAAACAGTAAAATTTCCTCCTAATTAGTTTATATATCATCTAAAATTGTACTGTTAGTTAGGAAATGTTTCCTTGGTTTTAAGAAAAAATTTTATTTTATTTAAGTTCATTAGATAATTTTTTTACTAAAAATTAGGACTTAACTCCCTAAAAATAAGAGAATATTTTCTAACAACAAGTTAAATAGCACTTCTTTTAAGTAAAAAATTATCCTTATCCTGCTTCTATGGTAAAGGTAATATATTTTACCATATATTTGAAAGTACTTTAAACTCATTAAATAGGTATTTTCCCACTTTCGGAGGACTCCGCTTTGTGAGGACACTGCTCTTAACAAGCTTTTTGCTATACAATTTTGTCTTAAAACTAAACTGAATTACATTACTAAATTCATGTATTTAAAATATAAATTGAATTTCATTATCAAAAAGGTAAACAAATTAACGAAATGTACTGCAGGAAATCCAGAAACGTAATAAATTGTGACAAAGTCAGATCCTTTTCGTAGTTAATTAATGGTTCTGGTTGAGAGAACTACAAAAAGGGACGCCCTACGTGACACATGGCATCTATGGCCAAGGAACACTGGGGGTCCTTTGTCTTTTTAAATTAACTAATTTAAGTAAATTGTTGCAAAAAATACAAAATATCACAGATACATTTCTTGTAATTATTGGAAAATAAAAGTTATAAGTTTATTTTATGGGATTTTTAGCTCAGACTTTATTTGACATATAAAAATTTAAACTTTTTTATTATTAAGTGAAAAAATATTTCGATAAATATAAAGTTTAATAAGCGCTACTTCAATAATAGGAAAACCATTATGCCGTAATGTATAAAATGTGCCTGCATTATTTTGTATTGTAGTCCACACACAAATTTATTACATAAAAGCGCAAATTCGAAATTTTTTACCATTTGCTAACAAAATTTTAAAATATATTTTAAGCTACTTTAAGTTTAATATTTAAGACTAGATTAGAGATGGGCAAGTGAGAGATTTTTGGCTCACGCACGATCACGAACCAAAAATGAATTTCTTTTATTTAATAATTAATAATAATTAATTTCTTTTATTTAATAAAATTTTTTCTTGAAAATTAGGAAAACTAACTGGTTTGTTTTTAATTGATTGTTTTTTTGGAATAGAATATTAAAAATAATTTAAACGTTTTCCAACAAAAAAACTCCTATACCAAATTTTATTATTTTTTAAAAATTGGAAGACTGTTACTTATCCGAAATAAGTTGCATGAAAATTTTCCTTAGAAATAGTTAATCAGTTTCTAAAATCAAGTGAATTTTTATAATTACATAGGAAAAATTTATTACTTTTTGTGTTTAATTGTCTGAACTAATTTTTAGAAAACAATTCTTCAAAATTAGAAAGTGGTATACTTAAAAACTGAATTTGGAAATGGCTTTCTAAAATTTAGTTAATTTTACTAAGCGCGAACAAAAAATGAACACACATTAAGTTCAAGTACTTTCTCGATTTAAGTTAGTCACATTTTTTGAACTAAATTGGAGTAAATTATATCCTAATTTTTTTTGAACTAAAATTAATTTTATCACATTTTAGTATACAATTTTCTTAAAACTAAGATGTTTTTTCTTAATATTAATAAATTTTTATTTAATTGACTGGTTTTTTTCCTAAAATCAAGAAATATTACATATTAAAATATGAACTATTTCTGAGTATATAAACTATTTCGTTTTTCCTCAAACTTATGCATTTTTATTCTTTTTAAGAAAATTTTTCTAAGTTTTAATAAAATTTTACTTAAATTGAGGACAATTTATAAACTATTTTAAAGGAAATTTTTGATAACATTTTAGTTCATGTCTTTTTTTTTTGAGTGCAGAATATTTACAAATTTTTGTTGCTAATTTCAGAAATCATTTTACAAATTTTTGAAAACCATATTGCTAAAATCAGCAAAAAAAATTACTAATTTTAAAAAAGTGAATATTGAAGGAAATGTTATTTCCAATTAAAACTTACACCTACAAATTAAAATAGCCTTAAAATGTTACATAGATTACAAAAAGGGATCGGAAGTGAATCTACCGACTCATGTCTAAAAATTAAAATAGCACCAAAAAGTTTTTTTGGTTCTTAAAATCAGCCTTAGAAACAATTAAAATTTGACCTTAAAAGCAAAAAAAGACTAAAATATTTTTCAAAAAATAAATTAAAACCAAATGATAAATTCGTTTGTTTTGACAATTTTTAAGCCTTTGATTTTTTTTAATTTTGTCTAAAATATTTTTTGAAAAAAATAAATAAAATAAAAAAATTTTGATGTTCGATAAAAAAATAAATTTGAAATTTCGTACTAATAATAATAAAATTTAGTAAAATTTTTTTTGCCGATTTTAGCAAACAGATTTTAAATTCCACTTTAAAAAATTTTACTAACATTTAGTAGCGGCAGCTAATTTTTCTACAAATTACATTGTACTACACGTCAGCAGTCAAATTAGCAAAATTTCCCGTAATAACAGCAAAATTTTCAGTTGTCATTACAGACTTTTTTTGGTGAGTGTATTTGAAAATTTTTTTGTAATTTTTATTGAAATAATTTTGTATATATGCAAACTATTTTGTTAAAAAACAACAAAAAGGAATTATATGAATTTTTTTTAGAAACAGAAAACATACAATTTTTCATTTAACATAAAATATCACTTCCTACTGAATGTCTGTAAATTTTTATAGTTTGTTTCTGAATGATTCAAATAGTTAAAAAATATATTTCTACACAAAAAAAAATTAACTAGAATTTAGAAAAATGAACTTATTTGGAGGAAAAATTTAAATGAAAACGGCGCCAAAGACACTTTTTACCAATATTTAATAAAATATTTCTTGAAATTAAGAAACAAATTTTACTTAAAATTTGGTTAAAATTTTTAAATTATAGAAAAATTTTACTACTGAGGACTAAATTTTTATTAGAAAATAGTAAAATTTCCTCCTAATTAGTTCATACATCATCTAAAATTTGACTGTTAGTTAGTAAATGTTTCCTTGGTTTTAGGAAAATTTTTATTTTATTTAAGTTCATTAGACAATTTTTTTTTACTGAAAGCTAGGACTTAACTCCCTAAAAATAAGAAATTATTTTCTAACATCAAGTTAAATAGGAAAGGAAATATGTTTTACTATATATTTTAAAATACTTTATACTAATTGTGTAAGTATATTTCCACTTTCGGAGGACTTCCGTTTTGTGAGGACACTGCTCTTAAAAAGGTTTTTGCCATACATTTTTGTCTTTAAATTAAATTGAATTATACTAAACTCATGTATTTAAAATATAAATTAAATTTCATTAGCAAAATGGTAAACAAATTAAAAAAATGTACAGTCAGATCGTTTTCGTAGAGAACTACAAAAAGGGACGCCCTAAGTGACACACGGCATCTATGGCTAAGGAACACTGGGGGTCCTTTGTCTTCTTAAATTAACAAATTTTAGGAAATTGTTGTAAAAATACAAAATATCACAGTTCCATTTCTTGTTATTATTGGAAAATGAAAAAATGACATAAGTTTATATCGCTGGCATACTTTTCTCTTACAACCTTCTCCATGTTTATTTCACTTATAAATAGTCTGTGTAAACAATTTGTTCATATGAAAATATTTTGACAGTTGTTTGCACTGTTACACAAAACAAGAATCGCCAGTGCTGTGCAATTGTGAAAAAATCTTGTTTCGTTCCACTTTTTTTTCACATGAAAACGTTTTGATGTTTCTTAACATTTTTTCACAAAACGCGAATCAAAAGTACTATGAAAACGTGAAAAAACTTTTCGTTTCACCGTTTCACAAAACGAGAATTGACCCTCTGTATTAAAGAATGAGCATTTTCGTTGTGTGTTGCTGCTTTTATACATGCCATCAAAGACCTTTCGACATATAAAATTAACGAACGTTAAATAAAAACAGCAGTCAACGAAAAAGCTTTACACACATGGTTGTATCTTATCTTATAAAACGATCAATGATTACTCGACTAAATTAACAATCTCTAACGGTTACTTTTACTTTGAATTAGAAATAAAACAAAAGTACACAAATTATTAAGGAAATATATTAAAAAAGTATCACAAAATAAGTGATACGCTAAGTTCAAGTACTTTCTCGATTTAAGTAAGACACATTTTTTGAACTAAATAGGAGTAAATTACGTCCTAAATTTTTTTAACTAAACTTAATTTTATTACATTTGAGTATGCAAATTTCTTTAAACGAAGATGTTTTTTCTTAAAATAAATAAATATTTATTTAATTGACTTGTTTTTTACCTAAAATCAAGAAATATTACTTTGGAAAAATATAAACTATACTTTGGAAAAATATAAACTGTTTCGTTTTTCCTCAAAGTTTAGCATTTTAGCTAAAGAAGAAATTTTTGGTGTTCGCATTTTTTTTGCAAATAGCTCTGAATTGATCAAGTATTTCCTTAAAAGAAGGACTAGATATAGTGTCGAGAACTGGAAGCTGGAATGCAAGATATGTAATGTTTTTTATGATTTTTTACCAAACAATTCTCACGCCATAAACAGCAAGGATATTTTTTTAAATTTTTGAACCCATGCAAAATCGCCTTTCAAGGTCTCTCGGCTACAATTCATATGGGACCCAATTTCCTTACTTTTGAATGAATCTCAATGCTTTTAAACGTAGGGAAATGGCTTGTTGTGTGACTCCCAATGATAATGCAAGTTCTTCTTGCGTTTGACAACAATCTTCGTCGAGTAACGCTTCCAATTTCTTATCTTCAAACTTTTTCGGCTGCCCAGGCCTCTCCTTGTCTTCGTTCACAATTTTTTAAATTGGTGCATGTTGACCTTAAGCTTCTATCAACAATCGATAACTTTCAGCAGCCGTTTTCTACAAAAGAAAAGAAGGTTATCAGACTTCCCCGCAAAACTTATTTTTAGGAACAAAATTCGGCATTATTATAGCGATTGAAAAAAATATGTGTCTATCGATTACTGAATTATAATAACAGATGTTTCCCCTTAAAAAAATACCATATTTGTTACTATTAACACAAACAAAATGTTATAGTTAGGCCATCTGCTTTCCAAATCGACATTATTAACTTGTATACCCAATATTTTAAAGCATTTATATGAGATATAGCATTGAATTATGAACTTAAATTTTTAAGTTCAAAAAGTAGATATTTTAAAAATTTTTCATAATAAAGTTTATATTTTATAGTTGATCTTTTTAATACTTATATGTATAAAAATGTATTTTTAGTTTGGTTCGAGATCATAGAAATTTTTTCTCCAAATGAAAAATTTTTCTTATTTTTTATTTAGTAATCATGGAGAATAAACAGAAAAAGAATAAAATTGGATTATTCCTCATATTATAAAGATTTCAGTGATTCTAAAACATATGCAAATTTAAATAAGACCATAACAAGAAAGCCTAAGACAATTAGAACTCGTCCAAATAATTTATTTATATTCGTGAACAATTGCTTTTGTTTGAAAAAATATTTGTTTTAATTTTTTATTAAGTATTTTCAATGCTACCGTATGTTTGGCTATAAAATATAAAATTTTGTTGGAATAAAATATGGCAGCATTACCTTATCTGTCAAGCTTTAAGCTACTACTGAAAAACAACAAGTAGGATCAAAGCTCTAAATGTTGTTTAAAAGACAAGAGTTATTTTATACGGAATTGGGCACTAATAAAAGGGAATAGAATCGATATCAAAATTTTTTAACATAATCAGGTTATATTTCTTATACAAATTTTCTCTCATTTTTCCCCAGAAATTCAGACATTTTTGATTACCACTTCTGGCAACACTGCTTTTAAAAGATATAACTAACTTTAGTAATATTATTTTCTTGTGTTATAACGAGTATTTTTTACATATTATTATTTACATATAATACACCAGGGATGGAAAATATGTTTTCTGTTATTGTACCAACCAGACAAACAAATTGTACTTTTTCGATCCTCACGGTACTAAAATTGTTTCCGCTTTTTTTTTAACAATTTGCTTAGACAATAAAAATACTTAAAAAAATTTAAATTGACCGGGTGAAACAAAATTTATCGTTAATTTTATGTAGTGGTATAATTCCCACAAAACTTTGTAAAATTTTACTCTAATTTTTATGTCACACCTTTTTTTCTGGTTTTCCGCCTCCCTTGGAGGGCAATTTAACCTTTTCAGGATTTGCTATTAAAAAATTTAACAATAATTTAGCTTTTTAACAATAATACACTTTTTTCTTATATTTTTTTTTTTTGTTTTGAGAGGTAATTTAAAATCAGCTGTTCAATGTTGACACTTCCGAATATTTTAGTACAATGTGTATGGAAACATTTGGTACATTTGATGTGACACCAATTTAGAGCCGGTTCAACTTAAAACTGGTGCCGAATTACGGCATTCGTGATCGAACGAAATTGTTCGAAAACTGTTTTTTAAAAAAGTTACCACAATAATACTAATAATGATAACACCAACTTTAACTTTTATTTCCAATCTGGGGCCAAACTACAACATCCCAGATGGAAAATATTCCGTTCTAATGTTTGATTTTTAGAAATAAAAAACTAATTTTGATCGAAAAATTACGATCACGAATGCCGTAATTTGACCCCTGACTTTATTTTTGTTATAGTAGCTGAATAAATAAAAACAGGTTTTTAATTTAAAGTTGCTTTTAAAAAAAGTCGACTTTATGTTATGTTGTTTTATCAAGTTATAAATTGAAAATTTGAAAAAATTTCAAATTGTACTAAATGAGCCGCGGTAGTACCACGGTACCAATCAAGGTAAAAATGTACCAAAAAAAAGTACAATTGTACCATGTTTTCCATCCCTGTAATACACTTAAATAAATTTTGTGAAATGTTACTGAACTGGAGAATAAGCTTACAAAAACAAAATTTCTACAACTTTTCATAAGTATTGTTATGATAAGTTTATTTAATTGCAAAATATGAGTGTTTTAAGAACGCTTCACATAGCAACACTTGCTTCACATAGCATTTACAACAACACTTGCTTGATTTGTTGTTATGTGATTTGTTTGATGAGTTCAATTTAATAAAGCTACATTCCGAATTTAACCAAAAAATTTTGGCGGAAATTATTAGTTGACGAATTGGTGGAAAAGCTATGTTGGAAAGACACAGAGGAGAAAAAGAGTGTGTGCAGCCTGAGTGCAGGAAAGTCGTTCAGAAGCACGTAATTTATATAATGTATTTATTAACAAATTCATTCACTTTTCAAATTAATTATAGGGTCCGCCATCTAACGTTTTTTTTTTTTCAACTAGTGCTTATTTCGTGAATGGTAACACTTAGTTTATGTCTGATTTGACAGATAATTAGTTTTATCCTTCCGCTGAACGAATATGGTTGTGTATACGCTTGAACAACGCTGGGAAATATTGCGACATTACTTTGAAAATCATGGTAATGTTGCAGAATGTCATCTTTTCAGATGAAGCTCATTTTGATCTTGGAGGGTATGTAAACAAGCAAAATTGTCGCATTTGGGGCATAGAAAACCCGCACGCATACATTGAAAAGCCGATGCACCCAAAACGAGTCACTGTTTGGTGCTGATTTTGGTCCAGAGGCATAATTGGGCCATCTTTCTTCAAAAATGAGCAAGGAGTGGCCGTTACAGTCAATGGCGATCGTTATCGGGCCATGTTGAACGAAAATTGAAGAGGAGGATATTGGCAACATTTGGTTTCAACAGGACGGCGCTACGTGCCACACAGTCGAAGCTACACTCGATGTTTTGCGCCCTGTTTTTGAAGATCCCATTACACAGTACAACAGCCAATCTGGGGGGTGAGAAATTCCAAGTCAGGGTGATGGTACTAGGTCATAGTATAGTAAAACCCTCAAAGGGTTTGGCGTTCGTATGTGTCAGTTTTTTTTATGACCTTTTGAATTTTTTCCTTATCTTGATGTTTTTCGCTTAGTTGTAACATTTTGGCAAAAACGTAGTTTAACATAACTCGAGAACCACTTGTCCGATTTTGATGAAACAAATTTAAAAAAATTAAGAATTACAATTTCTCTTATCTGTTTCTATACCGTTTTCCTATATGTGCAACACTTTCGAAGTTAAAAATGAATGTATGAAGGGAAAAAAGTATTTTTTGCCTAAAAATTTAAATATTTTTTTTTTTTAAATTCATAAAAAATCCAAAATGGAAAAAAGTGCCAAAACTAATTACTTTCGCGTAAAGTCATATAACTCATGAGCAAAAAAAGGCATAGATCATAAAAATCGATGCACGCGTATCTCATTTATTCACAATTAGGTAAATGTATGAATTTCAAAAATTTGCTCCAGATATGCACAACATTATTTGGAGAAAACATTGACACTCACAAGCCGAACTCTCTCATATTTTTCTACTGTACTAAAAGAGAAATATTGATGTGGCAACACTGGTTCTGTAATGTTCACATAAAACATGCATTGTCATTATACTTCTTCTCTTTCTCACACTGGTTCTGTGATTTTTGTCATTCAACAAGTGCCGACGAACGCGAACAGTAAAAGTGATTTTTCTCCAGTTTTTTAAAAGTGAACAAAACTGAACAGAATATGGAACTGTGCAAGCCAGATATAAATAGCTTTTGCTACTGCTGTGGTCAATATGTCTCAACACATAAAAAAAGGGGAAATTTCAGTACTGATTTTGTTCAAACATACGAGATGTACTTCAACCAAAATGTTATAGTGAACGAAAATTGGGTACCAAATATAGTGTGTAAAAGCTGCTACAACCGTCTAATGGATTGGAAAAATAGAAGACGTGAAAGTATGCCATTCGGTATCCCAATGACTTGGACTAATCCTGGCGAAGGTCACAATCCATTGAATTTCTATGCATGTGCGAATAAAGGAGCCTCAAAAAGGATAAGAAAATCGTATAATTACGTTGGTGTTGCAAGTGCCGCAACACCATTGCCTCCTTCGGACCACATTCCTGTGCCAAAAGCTTCTAGCCCAGATTTTTTCTCTTCTACGACTGCTCCGACATATCATGCACGTGATGATCCCCCATATGAGCCATCAGTATCCAATGAGCCAATTTTAATAAATCAAAATAAGCTTGATTCAATTGTTGCCAAGTTGTAATTAACACAGCATGAATCGGAAGAGCTGGCTTCCATTTTGAAATCAAACAATTTGTTGGCACCCGGTGTGAAAGTCACAGCTTATCGAAGTCGTCAGGCAACACTCCAAAGTTTATTCCTTGTGAATGATGAAAAAACTTCTGCATATTGCCCGGATGTAGGAAAATTGATGGACGCAATGGAAATAAAATATGAAGCAGATGACTGGAGATTATTTATTGACAGTTCAAAACTCAGCTTGAAGGCGGTTTTACTGCATAAGACCAATAAAAAACCTTCAGTTCCAATCGCCTATAGTACAGAAACGAAAGAAACATGGTTAACTACGCCAAACATATGTGGCGCATATGCTGCGATTTAAAAGTTGTAGCAATGCTTTGCGGTCTTCAAAGCGGCATGCCACGGACCAATATGCATGCCACGGATGGAAACTCAGAGAGCACAGCAGGTTACAAACGGCCAATATTATTCGTGAGCCTCTAGTGCCGAAGGAGAAGATATTGCTGCCTCCACTGCATATTAAATTTGGAATTGTTAAGAATTTTATCAAAACTGTCGCCAAAAGAGATGAAGTTTTCTTGTGTTTGAAACTAATTTACCCGAGACTCAGCGAAAGTAAAATTAAAGAAGGTAAGTTATAATATCACATTCATTTCCCATGATTTTCCATCTTAACAAATTAATTTTTTCCAATCAGGCGTAGTAAATGGTCCAGATATACGAAAGCTGATTAAAAGTGACGCATTCAACAATATTTTGATTGACGCTGAATTGAATGCATGGCAGGCAATCAAAGAAGTAATAGAAGGCTTGTTGGGAAAGCATCGTTCTAACAACTACGATGTTTCTGTCGCAAGGATGTTAAGAGCATTCTCGGAAATTGGTGTCCACATGTCCTTGAAAATCCATTATTTACATCATCATCTGGACTACTTCAGCAAACAATTGGCTACCGAATCTGATGAACAAGGTGAACGCTATCATCAAGTTGCTATGCCATTTGAAATGAGGTAATACTGATTTTTTCTTTTTTCAAACTCATTTTAATGAAACAAAAACTTACAGATATAGAGGCAAAAAGTTGCCGAGTGCAATAATTGCGGAAATTTGCTGGTGGAGTAAGCTTGTGTGGCAAGACAAGGATAATCTTGATGATAAAGAATTTTCAGGAGATGCAGAAGGGCCAACAGTGGAGTCACACATTGACATTATGTGTGGTTCAGAAACTGATGATAGCGATGAATGCGATGCCACTAGTCCCGAACAACCACCATCGAAAAAGTCTAGGCAATATTTATTAAAATAAATAAAAATAAATAAATAAAATAAAAATAAAAAATTATAAAAATGTTTACTTAATTTTTTTAGTAGTTTATGGCCAGAAGTCTGGAGTTATTGGGGAAAATTTATAAAAAAAGGCGATAAATGACACTTTTTTGAATAAAAACAAATATCAATATTCTTGTCAAAATGGGATACCTTCACTCAATTGTAAATAAAAGCAGAACTCGTTAATCGATTTCTATGATCTATGTCGCATTTTGTTTATAGGTTATGTGACTTAACATGAAATTAATAACACTTGATCCTTTTTTCCGTTTTGGATTTTTTATGAATTTAAAAAAAAAAAAATTTTAATTTTTAGGCAAAAAAATATTTTTTTTTCTCCACAAATTTATTTTTACCGGGAAAACTGTTGATTATAAAGAAAAACGTTATATGAACGGATTAAAGAAATTGTAATTCTAAATTTTTTTGAGTTTGTTTTAGCAAAATCGGACAAGTGGTTCTCGAGTTATGTTAAACTACGTTTTTGCCAAAATGTTACAACTAAGCGAAAAAACATCAAGATAAGGAAAAAATTTAAAAGGTCATAAAACACATACGAACGCCAAACCC
>OX456526.1:106958971-106988971 GCA_949748255.1 Eustalomyia histrio | reverse complement strand
ATGTATGTATGTATGTATGTATGTATGTATGTATGTATGTATGTATGTATGTATGTATGTATGTATGTATGTATGTATGTATGTATGTATGTATGTATGTATGTATGTATGTATGTATGTATGTATGTATGTATGTATGTATGTATGTATGTATGTATGTATGTATGTATGTATGTATGTATGTATGTATGTATGTATGTATGTATGTATGTATGTATGTATGTATGTATGTATGTATGTATGTATGTATGTATGTATGTATGTATGTATGTATGTATGTATGTATGTATGTATGTATGTATGTATGTATGTATGTATGTATGTATGTATGTATGTATGTATGTATGTATGTATGTATGTATGTAGTATGTATGTATGTATGTATGTATGTATGTATGTATGTATGTATGTATGTATGTATGTATGTATGTATGTATGTATGTATGTATGTATGTATGTATGTATGTATGTATGTATGTATGTATGTATGTTGTATGTATGTATGTATGTATGTATGTATGTATGTATGTATGTATGTATGTATGTATGTATGTATGTATGTATGTATGTATGTATGTATGTATGTATGTATGTATGTATGTATGTATGTATGTATGTATGTATGTATGTATGTATGTATGTATGTATGTATGTATGTATGTATGTATGTATGTATGTATGTATGTATGTATGTATGTATGTATGTATGTATGTATGTATGTATGTATGTATGTATGTATGTATGTATGTATGTATGTATGTATGTATGTATGTATGTATGTATGTATGTATGTATGTATGTATGTATGTATGTATGTATGTATGTATGTATGTATGTATGTATGTATGTATGTATGTATGTATGTATGTATGTATGTATGTATGTATGTATGTATGTATGTATGTATGTATGTATGTATGTATGTATGTATGTATGTATGTATGTATGTATGTATGTATGTATGTATGTATGTATGTATGTATGTATGTATGTATGTATGTATGTATGTATGTATGTATGTATGTATGTATGTATGTATGTATGTATGTATGTATGTATGTATGTATGTATGTATGTATGTATGTATGTATGTATGTATGTATGTATGTATGTATGTATGTATGTATGTATGTATGTATGTATGTATGTATGTATGTATGTATGTATGTATGTATGTATGTATGTATGTATGTATGTATGTATGTATGTATGTATGTATGTATGTATGTATGTATGTATGTATGTATGTATGTATGTATGTATGTATGTATGTATGTATGTATGTATGTATGTATGTATGTATGTATGTATGTATGTATGTATGTATGTATGTATGTATGTATGTATGTATGTATGTATGTATGTATGTATGTATGTATGTATGTATGTATGTATGTATGTATGTATGTATGTATGTATGTATGTATGTATGTATGTATGTATGTATGTATGTATGTATGTATGTATGTATGTATGTATGTATGTATGTATGTATGTATGTATGTATGTATGTATGTATGTATGTATGTATGTATGTATGTATGTATGTATGTATGTATGTATGTATGTATGTATGTATGTATGTATGTATGTATGTATGTATGTATGTATGTATGTATGTATGTATGTATGTATGTATGTATGTATGTATGTATGTATGTATGTATGTATGTATGTATGTATGTATGTATGTATGTATGTATGTATGTATGTATGTATGTATGTATGTATGTATGTATGTATGTATGTATGTATGTATGTATGTATGTATGTATGTATGTATGTATGTATGTATGTATGTATGTATGTATGTATGTATGTATGTATGTATGTATGTATGTATGTATGTATGTATGTATGTATGTATGTATGTATGTATGTATGTATGTATGTATGTATGTATGTATGTATGTATGTATGTATGTATGTATGTATGTATGTATGTATGTATGTATGTATGTATGTATGTATGTATGTATGTATGTATGTATGTATGTATGTATGTATGTATGTATGTATGTATGTATGTATGTATGTATGTATGTATGTATGTATGTATGTATGTATGTATGTATGTATGTATGTATGTATGTATGTATGTATGTATGTATGTATGTATGTATGTATGTATGTATGTATGTATGTATGTATGTATGTATGTATGTATGTATGTATGTATGTATGTATGTATGTATGTATGTATGTATGTATGTATGTATGTATGTATGTATGTATGTATGTATGTATGTATGTATGTATGTATGTATGTATGTATGTATGTATGTATGTATGTATGTATGTATGTATGTATGTATGTATGTATGTATGTATGTATGTATGTATGTATGTATGTATGTATGTATGTATGTTTTTTTTTTTTGGACGTAGTGATAGCGCACTATCATCTAGTGGCCCCACGATATCTTCACTAACACCACCCCGGAACCACGTCAGTATTTCATCAGGATGGGTAGTATATCTGCATCAGCACCCCAGTCGCCTTTTTCCATTCCTACGTCCCCCTTCATTTATCATGACAGGAGGTTCGGAACTATTCTTCCATATTCGTCACTTTCACCACTGTGCTATACTCCTCTTCGTATGCCCTCCAGCCTACGAAGTTCCATCATAACCAATTTCACAAAATCACACACATGCTCCCAGTTAACCCGAGAGGACAACATAATCTCAATTATGTTTCCCACATTGACACCGCCTCCTATTGAACGCTCCAGATTCGCTCTGTCGCTGCCGAATCTTGGACAGGTGAAGAACACGTGTCCAGGGTCTTCACTACCACCACAATTCGGACAGAACGGGTCACTGTCGTGTCCAAAGCGATACAGGTACGACTTGAAACAGCCGTGTCCACTCAAAAACTGTGTGAGGTAATAGTTCAAATCACCATGCCTTCTATTCACCCACGCACCTATGTCTGGTATTAACCTATGCGTCCATCGACCCTTGAGAGATGCAGTCCACCGTATCTGCCATTCGGAAACGCTCGAACGTCTCGCAGTATCCCGGATATTTGTATTATCCGTCGAACCTCTCGAAGTAAATATATACTCCGCCTCCTTAGCCTGCAGGTCGATGGGTACAATGCCCGCAATGACAAACGCTGCATCATCCGACACCGTTCGAAAGGCACAACACACTCGAAGCGCCGCCAGTCTGTAAACGGAACTTATCTTCTCTCTGTATGTCACAAACCTAGTGGACTCTTCCCATATTGGGGCTGCATACAGGACGATGCTCTTTACAACGCCCGCAAGAATCTTCCTCCGTAGGTATTTGGGACCCCTCGTGTTGGGCATTATACGGCACAGCGCCGAACACGTTCCTCCGGCCTTGGTTCTCATGTACTCCAGGTGGGGTTTAAACCACAAACGGTTGTCTATCATCACTCCCAGGTACTTTAGATAATCCTTTGTTCTGATGGAGCAGCCTCCTACGTCTAGGGTAATAAACTCCTCTGTTTTACGATGACTAATCAACACGGCCTCCGTTTTATGCTCTGCCAATGTTAAACCCATCGCATTTAGCCATGATCGAACCAGCTGAATGCTGCTATTGGTGACACTAACAGCCTCCTGCGTATATTTAGCCACCACCACCAGCGCTATATCATCCGCAAACCCCACTAATTTAGCCCTCTCTGGGAGCATCAGCCTCAGTACACCATCGTACATCACATTCCACAGCAACGGCCCAAGGACAGACCCCTGTGGTACACCGCCTGTTATACCATACTCTTGCATACCATCATCCGTATAATACACCAGGACTCTGTCTCGGAGATAATCCCTAATTACTGCCACCAAATATTGAGGTACATTCAAGCGGTTCAAGGCATCCACGATCTTCTCCCAGTTCGCCGTATTGAACGCATTCTTAACATCCAGCGTCACAACCACACAATACTCCTTGGAACCAGTCCTCCAGCTTTTCCCCTCAATAGCCTCTTTAGCCGTATCAACAACAACCCCTATAGCATCTATTGTCGATCTACACTTCCTGAAGCCGTACTGGGCATCAGATAGACCTCCTGTTGTCTCGATGTACGATTCCAATCTCTTGCAGATTATGCTCTCCAGCAACCTTCCGCACGTATCTATCATACATAGCGGTCTGTACGAAGAGGGGTCCTCCTGTGGCTTATTTTTTTTGGGCAACAGCACTAGTCTCTGTCTCTTCCATATTGATGGAAAAGATCCATGCCGAAGACAGGCGTTTATCAACTGCACTACTTGCCCAGGGCAACACCGAACAACTTCCTTCAATACCATGTTTGGTATACCATCTAGTCCCGGGGCCTTTCCATCCTGGAATTTTGCCACTGCTTGCAGTATCTCAGCAGTGGTTACGGGCGAGAAACTAAAGACCTCTTTATCGCCGTAATTTTCCCAATAGGTCGTACTTTGTTGCGGGAAAAGATGCTTCACTATTCTATCAAGTACTGCTGGTTCACTCGGGGATGAGTTATTCAGACAGTTTAACTTCTTCGTCACCAGTTTATAGGCCATCCCAAATGGATTAGTTTCAACGTCATCGCAAATGTTCAGGAAACACGATCTCTTGCTTTGACGTATGGCCAGTTTTAGCGCTTTCCTCTTAGCCCTAAGCTCCTGATGGTGCAGATCATTCACCTCTCTACCACGCGTTCTCACATATACTCTTCTGGCTCGAATACAGTCTCTTCGCAGTTGGGCGATTTCCTCATTCCACCAATACACCGATGGTTTAGTTCTGCCTTGTCTTCTTTTCCTCATCGAGGCGTTGCACGCACGAGTTACATGCTCAATAAGCTGCTCAGACATATTTTCTGGCGTACCAGTCAGAATCATATCCTCCATACAAACTTTGAACAGCTCCTTGTCAAAGGTGTTAGCTCTCCAGCCCGTATGGTTACATCTGGGTACGTTCATTAGCGCTGGCGTCAATGGATCGTTTCCTATGTCCATGATTATAGCACTATGATCGCTATGTGTATAATGATCACTAATAGACCACCGTATTCGGTTCGAGATGTCTGCGCTGGCAAACGCAACATCTATTATAGAACCTCTTCCATTACGATTGAACGTCTGTTCTCTTCCAGCGTTCATAATTATCACGTTCAGCATTGCGAGCGACTCTAACAATATGCGGCCTCTTTCATTTGTACTCGGGCAGCCCCACTCCTTCGCCCATGCATTAAAATCCCCGGCGATCAATAAAGGTCCTCTGTTTATAGCATCGGAAGTCAGGCCGTAGATGATGCTCTGAAATTCAAGTATTGTATACCTCGGTGGGATGTAACAGCTATACATGGATATGCCAGACACAGTAGCTCGAACAAAGCCACCTTGTTGGGTTGTCATCGTATCCTGCAGTACTCATAATGAACCAAACATGGTTTGAAATTAATTGGCAAAAAGTAACTATATATAGGATTTTAAAGCACCTTGTTTTGATTGAAAAAAAAAAAATTGGTTGAGAATTAAGAAGCCATATAATTTAATTTTTTTTAAAGGCGCTTAACTTTATACTGTCCTCTTTAAAATTCTACAAAGATTTTTTTTAAATAGTTACGAAATGTGGAGGTTTAAAGGTTAAAAATAAGGGAAACCCTTAAATTGATCATACAATTTTTATACCCTCCACCATATATGGTGAGGGTATATATCAGTTTGTCATTTCTTTTGTAACATGTCAAAATATAGGTCTAAGACCCCATAGGTCTAACACCCCATATATATTCGTGATCCTCATGCAATTTTAAGCGATGTCCATCTGTCTGTCTGACTGTCTACCTGCCCGTTTGTCTGACTGTCTGTTGAAATGGCGATCACGAGAAGTTTGTGGACATCCTTCCGAGCAGTTTGGTATTGAAAATGAGCAAAATCGGTCCAGGGGTTAAAAAGTTATGAGTGAAAATGTGAAGGTACCTCTAAATTTTCCATACAAATTGGTGTATTTTAGTACAATTTCATAGTAGCGACTGGTACTGGCACATAATATATTTTATCATATTTTTTCACCAGTCGCTTAGAAATGATTAATATTTTGTTTCACCTCAAATAATTTTTTTCACCACTATATTTTTTTTCACCACAAAAATTTTTTTTCACCTAAAAATTTTTTTTCCACCAAAAAAATTCTTTTCGCATTCAAAAAAGTTTTTCACCTCAAAATATTTTTTCACCTCCATAAGATTACTTCAAAAGTTTTTCACATTATTTCTATCAAAAACAGTAGAGAAAATTTCTTTTGGATATTGGCGGAGGTTATTCGAAGATTCGGCACAGCCGAATTTAAGCCTTTTTTTACTTGTTTTAAATAGTTTTATTTAAAAGTGAAAATAAGGTAGAATATTTAGAATTTTACAGCTATAGATCAAGGTGCTTTAAAACTCAGTATTTTTGTGATTTTCTTGTCAATTCTTGATTTTATGCCAACTTAATAGTAGGAAATTGGGGACTCATATTGATTTAATTGCTTTTGTATGGGGACTCATATTGATTTAATTGCTTTTTCATATAGAGTCAAAATGATTTAATTGCTTTTGTATGGGGTATCATATTGATTTAATTATTTTTGTATGGGGAAGGAGAATGCTTTAATTGCTTTTGTATGGGGAAGGAGAATGCTTTAATGTTTTTTTCTATGGGGAAGCATATTGATTTAATTGTTTGTGTTGCATGTATCACGCGTGTGTTTTCATGCGCTACCCTGACTAAATTTTTCTTGTGCGTGTTTGGCTAGGTGTGATGTGACGAGGATCTTTTTGAATTTATGTAGTTAGTGTGGTCGTCGGTTGTATGCTTATAATGTAAAAGTGGTGGGTTATACAAAAATTATCATGTGTGTGTTTGGGTAGAAGATGTGATGTGACAAGGATCTTTTTGAAATTATATAGGGTGCCGTTGTCGTCGGTTAATTCTTTTTATCTCTTGTATTTATTTTCTATTCTTTGGTGGTATATACATTCTACATGTGGATGTTTTTTTTTTCAAGTATGTCATAAATTGAATATTTATTAATAGGAGATTTATTTTAGACTGCACAATTTTTAGGATCAAGTGAAAGTCATTGATCTACATATTTGTTTTTGTATTAAGAGGAAATTTGCATTAAGTGAAAGTCATTGATCTACATATTTGTTTTTGTATTAAGAGGAAATTTGCATTGAGTGAAAGTCATTGATCTACATATTTGTTTTTGTATTAAGAGGAAATTTGAATTTTTTCTTTCTTGTATTAATGTTTTATTTTTATTTTTTTTGTGTTTGGTATATACATTCTACATATAAATGTACGTCATAAATTAATTTATTAATGTGACATTTTCATTAATATACAAATCTTTGTGTTTTAATGAAATTCGAATCTGTTTGTTTCTTGTTCGGTTTTGTTTCTTGTAATAAAGCGGTAATTGGAATCTGTTAGTGTTTTGTTTGTTTGTTTAGTTGTGTATAATAAAAAACAATACTATAAATTAGTTTTATGTATTTGGTTTTATTTTACTTTCTTTTTAAATAATTTTTAAATTAAAATCTCATTAAATATTTCTTATATTATAATTATAATTTAAATACGTATAATATAATAATTTCGGTTATTTTTTTTTTATTTAATTAAAAATTTAGATGTTTATGATAGAGATTTATAAGATCGTTGACAGAATTTTCTCTAAATTTATAGATGATGCAACTACATGTATCAGGTCCTTCAGTACATCTGTCGTCAGACCATATACAATCCTCAAAATGCTCTCCATGCGCTGAATTAACAATTTTTTTATTCTCATATAATTCGAAATAATCAGCGTTCTTTAAAAAGAAGTGTAAATCTTCTAGACATATAAACTCCTTATATTCATTAAGGAATTCTACAATTTGTTCCCGCATTGACATCTTAATCGTCTGAGTCGTTCTTTCTGTCTGAATCCAGAAATTATTATTTACTGTACCCTCCGCATTTATAATGTGAATATTTGAACTATTAGACAATACTATGAAAATAAAGTGAGCAATTTATTGTAGTATCTTTAGGATACATTTCACAATATTTTGATATAAAGAGCGAAGAATTAATCCGTCTTTGAAAAAAAGAGAGAAAACAAATTTATTCCTCTTTTCATATTAGTCCATGCAATTTAGTGTAGTAATTTTAATATATAACAAGAAGTTAATTTAAAATTTAATTGATGTGAAAGTTTCATTCTTAACAAAGTCTTCAAAGAAACAACAACCATGAGCGCTGTATCAAAATCATTAATAAACAAATTTGATGACCTAAAGAACAAACCAATTCTCCATATTAAAGATATGGAGGATCTTAAATTATACAAAATATTGAAAGCAATTAAAATGCAAATAAAATATGGCGAAAGTATCCAGATTGAGGGAGAAAATTGTGTCATCTTTCTGCCAATAGGATTTAATGCTATAACTTATGATGAGATAAAGGAGTTATCATCTGGCAATTATTTCATCAAAAAATTACCTACAGTAGACGATAAACACTTCCGATTAGAGTTGTTCCTAAAAGTGGCAAATAACCGCTTTGGAGATGAAATTGTAAATTTGTATTAAACAACAAGAAATAAAAATATTAAAAAAAAACAAAAAGAAAAAAAGTTGGGTTTTTATTTATTAATAATTTCATACAAAAATTTCAGGCTAAGTGACCACAATTAAATGAATTATATTTTTGATGTCTTCTATAATTGTACACTATATTTGAGCCAAAATATGCTACTAATTCAAGTGGTGGCTCCAAATTTCCAAAACTATCGAAGTACTCCTTATGATCTTTATATTTGTAGTATGCTACCCAATGAGTGCCTGCTCCAATTGAGGAATCCAGATTAACAATGCCACATTCTATTCGTCGAGGATGTTTGGGAAGTGAATCTCTCATAAAAATACCTCTAAAGTGTGGAATATGTGTGGTAAACTCAATCAAATCGATATCAGTAAGTGGTCTTTTGGGGAGCATCTTAATTAGTTTTTTGACATTTTATCGAATACAAGACCATACCCCTTCTTATATGGTTTAAGATAAAGACCCTTTCCCATTGCTATAGCATCCATTCTCTTATTATGTCTAGTAGCCTCTTCGAGTTGTTTCTTAGCATCTTTTGCAGCATTAGTAGCTTTAACAATAGCTGCTCCACCAGATGACAGACCACCTAAGGTCCCTAAAGCAGTTAGTATTGGCACTAATGGTAAGAACCCTCCAACTTTCGGTACATTGATAATGCGAGGTATAAAAACTTTTGATTTCGCATTGCTGTGCCAAACATTTTCTTTCCAAATTTATTTTTTGACTTTAGACCCATGCCGAGTTTGACTTTAGCCTTCATGGCGTTAGTTATAAAATATGAGTTTATTTTTTCTCCTATACTGCTGTCTTTCGATAAAACTCGTTCCCAGGCTCGATTTTCAAGTATATTATCTGCTTGGTGTCGCTTACTGATTTCCTTATTTCGAAAGTAAGCAATATCGTGCTCTCTGCAAGCAGCATCCAACGGATTTATCCCCTTATCACCCCTCTTTAAACGTTTTTCTAGCTTAGTACCTGGTCCACAAAATTCACAACCCGGTAAATGAAGTTCAAATGGTAGAGAATTTATTACTCTATCTACTAATCCACTCCCAGTGACAGAATGCATATGATTGATAATTTTATGATATTGTTAGACCTATTTATATAATCTGGAAACTAATTAAAAGGGAAATTTAAAACTTTGGTTTTAGTTGTTAAAATGCGGTTGACCAAACAACATAATAATATAGTTGTTAGGAATGTTGATTCCTCAACAAGTACAGATATGAGAAGAGAACACAGTTCTCTATTGCCAAATTCTATAATAGCACTTATAATGGGACCTTCGAACTATGGAAAGACTAATGTAATGATTAGTTTGATTGAAAGTCCTAATGGATTCAAATTCGAAAACATCTATTTATATTCGAAATCATTATTTCAACCTAAATATGAGTACTTAAATAAACTCATATCAACGATTAAAGGAATGGGTTATTTTACATTTTCTAACAATGAAAGTGTTATTCCACCAGATGAAGCTAAAAATAACTCAATAATTATATTTGATGACGTTGCATGTGAAAATCAAAATAATATACGTGCATACTTTTGTATGGGTCGTCACAAAAATGTGGATTCATTTTACTTGTGTCAAACTTATACCCGAATACCTAAACATTTGATACGAGATAATGCCAATGTGATTATAATGTTTAAGCAGGATGAAATGAATATGAAACACGTATATAGTGATCATGTTGGAACGGATATGTCCTTTGAACAATTTCGAAAAATATTTCAAAAATGTTGGAAAAAAAACTATGGATTTTTAACAATATGTAAAGATGATAACTTAAATGCTGGTCGATATAGAAAGACATTTAATGTTTTTATTGAAATATAAGGATGTTGGAATAATATGATGATATTAGTAAAGTTTGACAACTTGAATCGATAGGAATAACAAATTAAAAAAATTTGAATAATAACATCCTTTTATGAATTCAGCTGATTCCAAATAAGCTTGCTACATTTTATGGTCTGTTTCTGATTTATTCCTGCTCTGTTTCTGATCTATTCCTGGTCTGTTTCTGATCTATTCCTGCTCTGTTTCTGATCTATTCCTGGTCTGTTTCTGATTTATTCCTGCTCTGTTTCTGATCTATTCCTGGTCTGTTGCTGATCTATTCCTGGCGTGTTTCTAATCTATTCCTGGTGTGTTTCTGATCTATTCCTGGTCTGTTTCTGATTTATTCCTGCTCTGTTTCTGATCTATTCCTGGTCTGTTGCTGATCTATTCCTGGTGTGTCTGATCTATTCTGGTTTGATATGACTGAAGTGTTGGAGGAACTGGTCAAGGTAAGAAATGCTTTGAAGAAGAAATTTCGAAGCATAAAAATGGGTGAAGCTAATACTCATGAAAGACTACAAGAAACATTTAAGCCCATAACTAACCCGCTGAAAGAATTTATAAAAAATTCTTGTAAAGAAAAGAGAATTTATAAAGATGAAAAGAAGAAATTAAAAATGAAATAAAAAATGAAATAGAAAATGAGACGAGTTTATCGTTTAGAAAATTACCAATGAAACTGGGGACAAGTACCCCAAAGAAAGATTTTACGAGTGATGAATACAAAACAATTGATGAAAATAATGATGATATTTACTTATTTATTTGGCGGTCCTGATTCCCTCAGTTGAAATGATTGTCCACATCTTGTTAATTGTGGCATACGCAGATGCGTCATCTAAAAATCGAACTGAATCCCCAGTTAATGTTACAAACGATGCAATAATAAACTCACTCGATTTATCACATTTAGCTCGAAAAAATTAACTGGAAACGCTTTATGGTCCTCACAAAGATTCGAATGGTGAGTGGAAATTTGGGAATAGCTACATTAAGTTGAGTGATGATAAAATTATGCTAGGAAATCCAAATTGGTTGCTAACACCAGGATTGGTTCAGTTAATGTTTTATAAAACTCTAAAAAATTGTGATAAAACAGAATTGGAGATTTACAAAAAGATTTTAATGGAGACAAATGCTCACAGAAGAGACTATAAATCGGACGGACAAATTAAAGGGACAAGGGCCTACAAATATGTAAACATTATCAGCAAATTATTTAAAAATGACAAAACATAAAGTGGTCTAATGAAATTAAATTCTAATAAACCTAATTATGTATATTGGAATGATCCGAATGAGTTAGTTGACCGCCTCAGATTATTAATCGCCTCTCAAGCTGCTGGTCATAACAATCATAACAATGAAATTGTTTCTATTATCGAAGAACTGCAGGAAGCTGATATAATATAAAGTTTTGTGAGTTAAGGATATATATTGAAAATGTCTGTCAACAAGTTCGGACACTATTACAATTCTAAGCTGAACTATAATAATATAATAAGAAAGAATTCGAAAGTATTTGGCCCCATTTTGGATAGAGATAAGAACTTTAATATCCAAAACAAAAGAATTAAAAATGTTGCGAGCCCTGTGGAAGAAAACGACGCCGTCACAAAAGACTTTCTACTCTTACAAGTCAACCAAATGCAGACAGACATACTTTTGAATATAGATAAAAATAATGATGTATGTAGTATATAAGAAAATTTCTGATATAAATCATAATCAAAAATCGTACTTTGACAGAGAACTTAAATTGTTGCGTCAACGAATTAAACTTTTGCAGAGTTTACTACTAAAATTGATGCCGAGGGAAGATGTGTTACATATGATGTCTAACACTGATAACATAATAAACTAATATATGTTGTCGATAATGAATACAAAGAGAATTCTGGTAAAAGAGTTGCATAAACAGGCTCGAAAAAATTTTAAGCGTCGAAGAGTTGTAATGAAAGGTATTGATGATTTATGGCAAGCAGATCTAGTTGAAATGGGTAATTATTCATCGGATAACAAGGACTATCGTTATCTGCTAACGGTCATTGATACGTTTTCAAAATATGCTTGGGCAGCACCTCTCAAATCTAAAAGTTCATCGGATGTTTGCAAAGCAATGGAAAATATATTGAATTTGGGTCGTGTGCCAAAAAATTTACATACTGATGATGGCAAGGAATTCTTTAATAAAAACTTTAGTAAATTGATGAAAAAGCATAATATTAATCACTACTCAACGTATAGTGTAATGAAAGCGTCTATTGTTGAACGATTCAATAGAACTCTTAAAGGTATGATGTGGAAGGAATTTAGCTACAACGGATCATATCATTGGATTGGTTTATATAAAGATTTAATTGATGAGTACAATCACAAGATTCATCGTACCATAAAAATGGCACCCATTAATGTTAATTCTACGAATGAGAAAATGTTATTAGACACAGTGTATAATCACTTGAAAATGTACAAAATCTCAAAATTTCATGTTGGAGATTCGGTACGCATCAGCAAATATAAGCATATTTTTGAAAAGGGATACACACTTAACTGGGCAACAGAAATTTTTAAAATCAAATCTATAAACAACACTTATCCAGCAACAAATATTTTGGTGGATTACGAGGGAAATAGAATTAAAGGTGCCTTCTATGATGAAGAACTCTCAAAAACTCGACTGCCTAATACATATCTTGTTGAAAAAGTTATTAAAACTAAAGATAATAAAGTATTCGTGAAATGGTTGGGTTTTTCAAATCAGCATAATTCTTGTATAAATAAAAATGATATTTTGTAATGTGTGTGTGTGTGATTACTTTTACGACTATAAAATTAAGTATAAAAGGATTAAATGTTTTTAGTTGAATAAAAAACTTTAGCTTGATAATACATTATATTTATATATTAGCAGGAGGAGAATGGATAGGATTTTTAAGAGCTCTGAGATTAAATATGAAAAACTAAAGTATTGTAATTATTGTGGTAGTAATGATCACAATGAAAATAAATGCAATCAGAAGAAAGATGATAATAAAGTTAAGAAATGAGAATCTTCTGGAAAGAATGTTAAAATTGATATATATATATATATATATATATATATATATATGTGCACAGCACATGTTGCGGGGACGGGTTTTCGTTCCACAAGTTACTATGAAAACATTTTGTTACTTTGGGGACCGTCCTCAAACTTTTAATTATTCTACTGTTTACACTGAAGACATTTTACTGCATACGGCGCATTTTATAGGGACTTTTTTGGCTGTATATACGGATGTCTTTAAAGTATGGGCAATGAATATATATATATATATATATATATATATATATATATATATATATATATATATATATATATATATATATATATATATATATAAATGACATTGAAATTGATCGCACTAGACACCTAGGAGTTTCAACTAATATTAAAAATTATGTTTCTTTGATGGCAACGGACAGTGCTGTCATGGAAAATGCTGCTTGGAGTAAAGTAGATGACCTAAATGTACTAAATGGACACTTTTACTTTTATGTACCAATAAAAATATTATTGGGATTTGCTGAAGACTTTAATAAAATTATTTTGAATTCCAAACATGAATTGATATTACTTCGTAGCAAAAGTGATGATGATCTCGTATATTCAACAGCATCTGTTCAAAAACCAAAAATTACTATTAAGAATATTTCATGAAAGATACCACATGTACAGCTTTCTGACTTGAGTAAAATAAATATGATAAAAATAATACAAAATGGAACAAATTTACCAATAGCATTCCGTAGTTGGGAAGCGGAACTAATAACATTTGGGATGTTAAATTATCTGCAAATAGGGAACGACCTCGCTTCGTTTTGATAGCCTTCCTGCGTGAGAATAAATTTATTATTTGTGATTTAACCAACATCGAAGTTCACTTAAACTCAGAGTCATATCCTTATGATGATCTTAACATTAAATTTGGGGAAGAACGGCTTGCCATCCTCATGATATGTTTGTCAGATTTCAACAAAACTACTATATGAGGGAACCTCAACCTCTACTCACTTGTCAAGAATTCAAAAATAAAGCTCCTATTACAGTTATTGATGTAAGCCATCAAAATGAAACGGTTGCAAGGGGTCCGATTGATATAAAAATTATGTTTGAGACTGGCATCAATATACCAATATGATCGTTTAATTGAATATACGCCTTTGACAGGACAGGTTCATAAAATTGTTTAAGCAATGGAAATGCCAAAAATTGTTTTTATTGATCTCCAAGGCTTTAGAGCAGATTCTAATAATTTTATTGCCAAAGAAATTGCATTGGTTTTTAACGCTAAGGAGTATATTAATTTCATCATAAAACCCCTCTTCGATTATAGTTATTTATCACCAAAGAATCAAAAAACAAGTCAATTGGTTAACAAAAAATCATCATCATCTGCAATGGGAAGATGGATCCGTATTATTCAAGTCTGTGTGCAAATTTCTCAAATCAAACACAGAGGGTTCTTTAATTGTTGTCAAGGGTTTGGAAAAGAAAAAGTGGTTGGAGAATATGCTGCGGAAAAACGTTTTCAATATAGAAAATATCAACTGCTGTAATTTAAGAGAGCTCGATGAAAAATATCCCGATTACATCCGTTGTAGTTCACACAAACATGGAACATGTGCACTGAAAAATGCTATTTTACTACAAAAATTTTTAAACTTTAAAATAAATGAAGGCAATTTTCCATTTTTATTATCTTTATTAAATATTTGGAAAATACACACTTAAAAACAATGTCTTAAAATTATTAATAAAAATATGTATTCTTAAAATAGAAAACTAAAATACAAGTGTTTTATTTTGCTTAATAATCAAAAAATTTTAAGGGAAAAATACAAAATATTTATTTTTTTTTCAAGAATCTCTTTTAATCTTAAACTTATTAAATTATATTATTAAAAAAATTATTAAATTATATTATAAAATATACATCAAATTTAATATAAAGCTATTAAAATACAATGTTTTATTCCCTAATAATTGATGCTATTAAATATTTCATCCTCAGAATCATTCTGGAATTGTACTAAGTCAATATTTACTCCCATAATAGTATTATCTCCATCTTCATCAAAAATATAATTTCCATTGCTACATTTTAGACATTCATTGTGAGGATTTTATTATACTGATCATATTCACAATGCCCCCTAGCGACTGTTTGAACCTGATTGTTGATAATTATTCGTTTTTTATCCTTATAACTTAAAACGATTTTATATATATTTATTGTAAAAACATTATGCAATCTAGATGCAAATAAATGAATCTTGTGATTGTACTCATCAATTAAATCTTTATATAAATCAATCCAATGATATGATCCGTTTAAGCTAAATTCCTTCCACATCATACCTTTAAGAGTTCTCTTGAATCGTTCAACAATAGACGTCTTCATTACACTATACGTTGAGTAGTGATTAATATTATGCTTTTTCATCAATTTACTAAAGTTTTTATTAAAGAATTCCTTGCCATCATCAGTGTTTAAATTTTTTGGCACACGACCCAAATTGAATATATTTTCCATTGCTTTGCAAACATCCGATGAACTTTTAGATTTGAGAGGTGCTGCCCAAGCATATTTTGAAAACGTATCAATGACCGTTAGAAGATAACGATAGTCCTTGTTATCCGATGGATAATTACCCATTTCAACTAGAACTGCTTGCCATAAATCATCAATACCTTTCATTACAACTCTTCGACGCTTAAAATTTGTTCGAGCCTGTTTATGCAACTTCTTTACCAGAATTCTCTTTGTATTCATTATCGACAACATATATTAGTTTATTATGTTATCAGTGTTAGACATCATATGTAACACTTCTTCCCACGGCATCAATTTTAGTAGTAAACTCTGTAAAAGTTTAATTCGTTGACGCAACAATTTAAGTTCTCTGTCAAAGTACGATTTTTGATTATGATTTATATCAGAAATTTTCTTATATACTACATACATCATTATTTTTATCTATATTCAAAAGTATGTCTGTCTGCATTTGGTTGACTTGTAAGAGTAGAAAGTCTTTTGTGACGGCGTCGTTTTCTTCCACAGGGCTCGCAACATTTTTAATTCTTTTGTTTTGGATATTAAAGTTCTTATCTCTATCCAAAATGGGGCCAAATACTTTCGAATTCTTTCTTATTATATTATTATAGTTCAGCTTAGAATTGTAATAGTGTCCGAACTTGTTGACAGACATTTTCAATATATATCCTTAACTCACAAAACTTTATATTATATCAGCTTCCTGCAGTTCTTCGATAATAGAAACAATTTCATTGTTATGATTGTTATGACCAGCAGCTTGAGAGGCGATTAATAATCTGAGGCGGTCAACTAACTCATTCGGATCATTCCAATATACATAATTAGGTTTATTAGAATTTAATTTCATTAGACCACTTTATGTTTTGTCATTTTTAAATAATTTGCTGATAATGTTTACATATTTGTAGGCCCTTGTCCCTTTAATTTGTCCGTCCGATTTATAGTCTCTTCTGTGAGTATTTGTCTCTATTAAAATCTTTTTGTAAATCTCCAATTCTGTTTTATCACAATTTTTTGGAGTTTTATAAAACATTAACTGAACCAAGCCTGGTGTTAGCAACCAATTTTGATTTCCTAGCATAATTTTATCATCACTCAACTTAATGTAGCTATTCCCAAATTTCCACTCACCATTCGAATCTTTGTGAGGACCATAAAGCGTTTCCAGTTCATTTTTTCGAGCTAAATGTGATAAATCGAGTGAGTTTATTATTGCATCGTTTGTAACATTAACTGGAGATTCAGTTTGATAGTAAATATCATCATCATTTTCATCAATTGTTTTGTATTCATCACTCGTAAAATCTTTCTTTGGGGTACTTGTCCCCAGTTTTATTGGTAATTTTCTAAACGATAAACTCGTCTAATTTTCTATTTCATTTTTTATTTCATTTTTAATTTCTTCTTTTTCATCTTTAGAAATTCTCTTTTCTTTACAAGAATTATTTATAAATTCTTTCAACGGGTTAGTTATGGGCTTAAATGTTTCTTGTAGTCTTTCATGAGTATTAGCTTCACCCATTTTTATGCTTCGAAATTTCTTCTTCAAAGCATTTCTTACCTTGACCAGTTCCTCCAACACTTCAGTCATATCAAACCAGAATAGATCAGAGACACACCAGGAATAGATCAGCAACAGACCAGGAATAGATCAGAAACAGAGCAGGAATAAATCAAAAACAGACCAGGAATAGATCAGAAACACACCAGGAATAGATCAGAAACACACCAGGAATAGATCAGCAACAGACCAGGAATAGATCAGAAACAGAGCAGGAATAAATCAGAAACAAACCAGGAATAGATTAGAAACAGAGCAGGAATAGATCAGAAACAGAGCAGGAATAGATCAGAAACAGAGTATTCCTGCTCAGAAACAGAACATAAAATGTAGCAAGCTTATTTGGAATCAGCTGAATTCATAAAAGGATGTAATTATTTAAATTTTTTTAATTTGTTATTCCTATCGATTCAAGATGTCAAACTTTACTAATATCATCATATTATTCCAACATCCTTATATTTCAATAAAAGCATTAAATGTCTTTCTATATCGACCAGCATTTAAGTTATCATCTTTACATATTGTTAAAAATCCATAGTTTTCTTTCCAACATTTTTGAAATATTTTACGAAATTGTTCAAAGGACATATCCGTTCCAACATGATCATCATCACTATAGACGTGTTTCATATTCATTTCATCCTGCTTAAACATTATAATCACATCGGCATTATCTCGTATCAAATGTTTAGGTATTCGGGTATAAGTTTGACACAAGTAAAATGAATCCACATTTTTGTGACGACCCATACAAAAGTATGCACGTATATTATTTTGATTTTCACATGCAACGTCATCAAATATTATTATTGAGTTATTTTTAGCTTCATCTGGTGGAATAACACTTTCATTGTTAGAAAATGTAAAATAACCCATTCTTTAATCGTTGATATGAGTTTATTTAAGTACTCATATTTATTTTGAAATAATGATTTCGAATATAAATAGATGTTTTCGAATTTGAATCCATTAGGACTTTCAATCAAACTAATCATTACATTAGTCTTTCCACAGTTCGAAGGTCCCATTATAAGTGCTATTATAGAATTTGGCAATAGAGAACTGTGTTTTCTTCTCATATCTGTACTTGTTGAGGAATCAACATTCCTAACAACTATATTATTATGTTGTTTGGTCAACCGCATTTTAACAACTAAAACCAAAGTTTTAAATTTCCCTTTTAATTAGTTTCGAGATTATATAAATAGGTCTAACAATATCATAAAATTATCAATCATATGCATTCTGTCACTGGGAGTGGATTAGTAGATAGAGTAATAAATTCTCTACCATTTGAACTTCATTTACCGGGTTATGAATTTTGTTGACCAGGTACTAAGCTAGAAAAACGTTTAAAGAGGGGTGATAAGGGGATAAATCCGTTGGATGCTGCTTGCAGAGAGCACGATATTGCTTACTATCAAAATAAGGAAATCAGTAAGCGACACCAAGCAGATCAAATACTTAAAAATCGAGCCTGGGAACGAGTTTTATCGAAAGACAGCAGTATAGGAGAAAAAATAAACTCATATTTTATAACTAACGCCATGAAGGCTAAAGTCAAACTCGGCATGGGTCTAAAGTCAAAAAATAAATTTTGAAAGAAAATTTTCGGCACAGCAATACGAATGGCTACGGCAACTTTAAAGGAAGAAAAACCTAAAGATATAAACGACGCAATTAAAATTGCTCGTAAAGTTTTAAATAAATCGCTGAAAGGAAAAAAATCAAAAGTTTTTATACCTCGCATTATCAATGTACCGAAAGTTGGAGGGTTCTTACCATTAGTGCCAATACTAACTGCTTTAGGGACCTTAGGTTGTCTGTCATCTGGTGGAGCAGCTATTGTTAAAGCTATTAATGCTGCAAAAGATGCTAAGAAACAACTCGAAGAGGCTACTAGACATAATAAGATAATGGAGGCTATGGCAATGGGAAAGGGTCTTTATCTTAAACCATATAAGAAAGGGTATGGTCTTGTATTCGATAAAATGTCAAAAAAACTAATTAAGATGCTCCCCAAAAGACGACTTACTGATATCGATTTGATTAAGTTTACCACACATATTCCACACTTTAGAGGTATTTTTATGAGAGATTCACTCCCCAAACATCCTCGAGGAATAGAATGTGGCATTGTTAATCTGGATTTCTTAATTGGAGCAGGCACTCATTGGGTAGCATACTGCAAATATAAAGATCATAAGGAGTACTTCGATAGTTTTGGAAATTTGGAGCCACCACTTGAATTAGTAGCATATTTGGGCTCAAATATAGTGTACAATTTGTAATGAACGATTTGGCAAATGGTTTCAAAGAGTAAGGAAATTGCTCTATACAGCCGAAATTTTTTTTAAATCTTAAAATGAAACTTGATTCTAAATAATATTGTTTTGTAGAATTTTCTTTTCCCATCCCCATGGTTTTCATTGGGTTTCTTTATCAAATTAAGCTTTTACGCTCATAGTGTTATCTGCCATTTACTTATTAATTGACAATTAATCAAAACGGCAAACCGTAAATGTGTTTTCTTCAGAGCAAAACTAAATTTTGTTATTTTGGGTAAAAGATATTTTAGTATTCTAATTACACTGATTTATTTTGGAAAATAAATAAAATATTGCCTTCTTCACAAGTTGAAGCTATAATAATTAATTTTTATCATTTGTTTGTCAGCAACAAATTTAGCACTACAGATGTTTATA
This sequence comes from Eustalomyia histrio, assembly GCA_949748255.1. NCBI lineage: Eukaryota > Metazoa > Arthropoda > Insecta > Diptera > Anthomyiidae > Eustalomyia > Eustalomyia histrio. The sequence continues at coordinate 106,968,652 of OX456526.1, read as the reverse complement.
TACATTTGTGTTTATATACAACATTTGATTTTCTATATGAGGATAATGTTGAGCATGTTGCGCAAAACCTGTAAAAATGGTTATCTACCATTATCAGGAATATTACTTAAAATGGTTTTTTTACTAATGCGTTTTTAGAGTTTAGTTATGGTTTTCGCTGATTTGTATGTAGGAAATGGGTTAATGTAATGCGGTTGATTTGATGTAATGGTTGTGGTCTAAGTTGAGATGTGTTTTATAGGCAATTAAGTGAGTAATTGGTTTTTATGAGTAATTTCTTTTAAATTAATACTAAACATGACTTCAAATCTAAAGCCGAAGTTTCATGGTTCACTTCCTTTTTCTCCGAACTCTTGAAGCAGACACATCGAAAATCTGAAAGAATTAAATTGAATCCAATTTATATTGGGGCATCGTAAGGAAAAAATTTAATATTATCGTAAAATCAAAATTGTAGAAAATTCCTGGGTTAATTAGTAGCATTATTAGTGAATTCTTCGGAATTCACCTAAATTCAAATTCTTCCTAGTGAAATTTATATTTTAATTAACTTGTCTATGGCAATTCTTAAAACGTGTTAAAAAACTTTAAGCACATATTTGCTACTGTGGAAAGTGTTCGCCTGGATTGCTTACACACGAGTATTAAGATCCAAAGGTAATATTAAAATTTGAGTTATCAGTATTTAAAAAAAAAAAAAAAAACTAAAAAAATATTCTAACAAATATCTCTCGTAGTTGCCTCGAGTAAGCAAAAAGTTACGGGGATTCAACCTGGAAAAATTTGCAGATTCTATCACTCTTTTAATCGATTTTACTTGAAAATTATTTTGCGAGGAAAGAAGCTCGTATTCGTCTACTTGCTGGTAAGAATAATGACAAAATTTTATGTAAAAAGAAAGAAAAATTACTATCACAATTTTTCTGGTGTTGGTTTCGTTTATTTGCTAGGTCATAAAATACTCTCTTCATATGACCAGCAGGTGTATTTGGTATTTTTTCTTCATGCACAGTTCATAAAACAACCATCAACCTCTATTCGATCGAGTTCGAAATTTGGTATAAAAATAAATTCACCTCAACCCGAACTATCACTGAAAAAGCCACAATTTATAGTCAAGTAATTGTAAAATTTAATTTAAAACTACAATCAGCAATAGTAAAGTGTTCAAGTTGTCAAAAATAGTTTAAAGAAAAAATTAGGCCAAAGGCAAAATCAAACAAGAAGTGAAGGAAGAGTGTAAACTCAGAATATAAAAATATGCAAATAAAAAAATAAGTTAAAATTATGATATTAATGACCAGCTTAAAGTTAAACCTCGTCATTATACATAAGAGAAATATTATTAACATCATAATTATTTACAAAGTGCCTAGTTAAAGTTAAAAAAAAAATATATAGATATATTAAATCAAAATTATAATAAGAATAAAATATAAAACACGTAAAAATCTCGATTCAAATATAAAAATTGTTGGCCAGTGTTACAAGTCCATATATACAATATTACCCCTAATACCAAAAGAATATAGGCAAGAACATCATTATAAAAATTTTTTTAATCATTATTAGCATCCTCTCCAGTCCAACATCATCCAGCTCGAAGAGGCCTCATCGACAGTCATAATTAAGTTGGTAAGTTTTAACCAAACCTTAAATTTATTTTGATATTCTTGCGTTAAAGAAAAAAGCAAAGGAAAACGAAAACGAAAAAAAAGGAGAACAGCAACAATTAAAAAAAAAAAAATAGTAACAGATGTTGTAAAACTAAAACTCTAATAAGAGCACGCTGAATTAAGAGAGTTTTCCTATCTCAGTTGGTACATTCAAATTTTTACTTAGTTGGTTGCTTGCTCTTATTCTAGTTTATGTTTTGTTTTTACATTTGTTAATAATTACTGCTTCTTCTTTTTGCTAGTTTTTGCATATTTGATTCAGAACCTAATATTTGTACACCCATAAACATTTTGTAAGTACAAAATTGATAAAATTTTGATGAATTAAACCGCGCTTAGAGGCGTTTATTTTTAAAATCTAAATTTGCGATGAAAGTTTGATTTGAACTAAGGGGCTCATATTTTTTCCTTTTACTAATTAATTTCAGATCTTTATTAAAGTAAAATGTTAATTTTACCAAGATTCATTTAAAAAAAAAACAAAAAAAAATGTTGATAAAAAAATTTTATACAAAATCTAAGTTATATGTATGTTAAATTCCAATTTACCTAAAACATCATTTCTTTTTTTTATTTTCTTATTGCTCCAAATTTGTATTTGTAAAACTTAATATAAAATAAGACAGACGATATTCAATTTGTAATTTTATTTTGCGAATTGCAAAGGTTATCGAAATAAAACAATTTGTCTTTAAAATGTTATATAATAATACAGAAAGTTTTTTTTTTCTAAAAGTAAAAATATAAAAGTTTTAACGACAAATCAAATTTTTTAGTTTATTTTCTGAAAGTTAAGATCTTAAAGTTTTAAATACAATCAAGTTTTTCTCGAAGTTTAAATATATAAGTTTTACAAAAACAAATCAAATTTTTCTAAATTTTTTTCTCTAAAAGTTTTAAATATATATTATATTTTTATAAATTTTTCTAAAAATTATCCTCTAAATATGTTGAAAACATATTATATTTTTTCTAAGTTTCTATAAAAGTTAAAAGCTAAAATTTTTGAATACAAATCATATTTTTTTTGAATTTTTTTTTTGTTAAAATCTAAACGTTTAAGAATACCAATCATATTCTATAATATGATAGATTTAACCCAATAGTACAATGATATATACATAGAAATTAGTATAGTTATAGGATGATTGTTTAAATCATAAAGGGTTGAAATAAATATTATTTTTGATTTCATAATGAATTGCTAAACTAAACCAAAGCTGTTTTCAATCATGTGATGAGAAGTTGGGGTAATATCTAGCTGTGGGATCCTGAGCAAACTTTTATGCCACTAGGATCATGGAAGGGCGGGTTATGAGGCCGAGGTTCCCAACAACATCTGGGATACCTCACCCTTTTTAGGCTATATGATTGATACCATTAATGTAAGTATATTCTCACTTTTGTCCATAGAAAGGGGTTGTTTTTTTTTTGTTTTCTATGGCAATATTAGACCACTGTAAAGTAACTAAATTATAATTTTTTAGGGAGTCTTTAATAAAAGATGATATACAAATCTAATGAGATTAGACTGGAAAGAGGACAAGAACTCCCCCATTCGACTCATCGCTAGCGATATAATGGCTCCCATCGTCCTACTTTTCACTATTTCTTTCTAGAATATTTCTTTTTTTTTTTAAAGTTTACATTTCTAAAAATTCTTTGCAACGTTTTGTTGTATGTTGACTCTTGTATATTACAAATTATAGAAGACATCAAAAATATAATTCATTTAATTGTGGTCACTTATGCCTGAAATTTTTCTATGAAATTATTAATAAATAAAAACCCAACTTTTTTTCTTTTTGTTTTCAATTTTTTTAATATTTTTATTTCTTGTTGTTTAATACAAATTTACAATTTCATCTCCAAAGCGGATATTTGCCACTTTTAGGAACAACTGTAATCGGAAGTGTTTATCGTCTACTGTAGGTAATTTTTTGATGAAATAATTGCCAGATGATAACTCCTTTATCTTATCATCAGTTATAGCATTAAATCTTATTGGCAGAAAGATGACACAATTTTCTCCCTCAATCTGGATACTTTCGCCATATTTTGTTTGCATTTTAATTGCTTTCAATATTTTGTATAATTTAAGATCCTCCATATCTTTAATATGGAGAATTGGTTTGTTGTTGAGGTCATCAAATTTGTTTATTAATGATTTTGATACAGCGCTCATGGTTGTTGTTTCTTTGAAGACTTTGTTAAGAATGAAACTTTCACATCAATTAAATTTTAAATTAACTTCTTGTTATATATTAAAATTACTACAATAAATTGCATGGACTAATATGAAAAGAGGAATAAATTTGTTTTCTCTTTTTTTTCAAAGATGCATTAATTCTTCACTCTTTATATCAAAATATTGTGAAATGTATCCTAAAGATTCTACAATAAATTGCTCACTTTATTTTCATAGTATTGTCAAATAGTTTAAATATTCACATTATAAATGCGGAGGGTACAATAAATAATAATTTCTGGATTCAGACAGAAAGAACGACTCAGACGATTAAGATGTCAATGCGGGAACAAATTGTAGTATTCATTAATGAATATAAGGAGTTTATATGTCTAGAAGATTTACACTTCTTTTTAAAGAACGCTGATTATTTCGAATTATATGAGAATAAAAAAATTGTTAATTCAGCGCATGTAGAGCATTTTGAGGATTGTATATGGTCTGACGACAGATGTACTGAAGGACCTGATACATGTAGTTGCATCATCTATAAATTTAGAGAAAATTCAGTCAACGATCTTATAAATCTCTATCATAAACATCTAAATTTGTAATTAAATAAAAAAAAATAACCGAAATTATTATTTAACGTATTTAAATTTATAAGAAATATTTAATGAGATTTTAATTTTAGAATTATTTAAAAAGAAAGTAAAATAAAACCAAATACATAAAACTAATTTATAGTATTGTTTTTTATTATACACAACTAAACAAACAAACAAAACACTAACAGATTCCAATTACCGCTTTAATACAAGAAACAAAAACTAACAGATTCGAATTACCGCTTTATTACAAGAAACAAAACCGAACAAGAAACAAACAGATTCGAATTTCATTAAAACATAAAGATTTGTAGATTAATGAAAATGTCACATTAATAAATTAATTTATGACGTACATTTATATGTAGAATGTATATACCAAACACAAAAAAAAATAAAAACAAAAACAAAAATAAAACGTTAATACAAGAAAGAAAAAATGCAAATTTCCTCTTAATACAAAAACAAATATGTAGATCAATGACTTTCACTCAATGCAAATTTCCTCTTAATACAAAAACAAATATGTAGATCAATGACTTTCACTTAATGCAAATTTCCTCTTAACACAAAAACAAATATGTAGATCAATGACGTTCACTTGATCCTAAAAATTGTGCAGTCTAAAATAAATCTCCTATTAATAAATATTCAATTTATGACATACTTGAAAAAAAACATCCACATGTAGAATGTATATACCACCAAAGAATAGAAAATAAATACAAGAGATAAAAAGAATTAACCGACGACAACGGCACCCTATATAATTTCAAAAAGATCCTTGTCACATCACATCTTCTACCCAAACACACACATGACAATTTTTGTATAACCCACCACTTTTACATTATAAGCATACAACCGACGGCCACACTAACAACACAAATTCAAAAAGATACTCGTCACATCACACCTTCTAGCAAAACACACACAAGAAAATTTTACATTATAAGCATACAACCGACGACCACACTAACTACATAAATTCAAAAAGATCCTCGTCACATCACACCTTCTAGCAAAGAAAATTTTTGTATTACAACCCTTTTATATTATAAGCATACAACCGACGACCACACTAACTACATAAATTCAAAAAGATCCTCGACACATCACACCTAGCCAAACACGCACAAGAAAAATTTAGTTAGGGTAGCGCATGAAAACACACGCGTGATACATGCAACACAAACAATTAAATCAATATGCTTCCCCATATAAAAAAACATTAAAGCATTCTCCTTCCCCATACAAAAGCAATTAAATCAATATGATACCCCATACAAAAGCAATTAAATAATTTTGACTCCATATGAAAAAGCAATTAAATCAATATGAGTCCCCATACAAAAGCAATTAAATCAATATGAGTCCCCAATTTCCTTCTACTCAACTTGTTAAGATTTTTCTATAATTTAAATTTGTTTTTTTTTTAAATGCTTGAGAATGCTGTTATTCTGGTTAGGTAATTTTTCAGCAGAGTACTATTTTACAGAAAACATACTAATATGTTAAAAGAGCAAAAAATATCAACATTTCTGTATGTCTTGGAACTGATGGGTGAGATTTTATATAACATACTAGCGGATCCCGGCGTGCTTCGCTACGCATGAATATTAACATTGAATTAAATTTATCGGTTTTTTATTGATTTTTTATTATAAAAGTAAATAAATTCAATACAGTAGTGTATAATCTTAAAATGATCAATCACTGACAGCAGTCAATGTGTATGCGTGTATGCGCTACAAAGGGGAAAAACCGTGAAGTCAGCACACAGTATACATACGCTCATGGGCGCCTACGTATTTGTTGTTGTTTTTTTATATGGACAAAATCACATTTTGATACGAAAAGTCATAACTCACCATATACACGACCATACGATAATTTTGTGAGAAAATTTTGGAATTTCTAAATAATACAATTTTAAAAAACTAAAAATGTCTTTTATTTTCTAATGATTTGTGGAATTTCTCAATTTTTATTCTCTATAATTTACTAATACAAATTTTCATGTTTCTTTACAATAAAATAATTTATCAAAAGAATATGATTATATGATCTAAAATCCTACTATACTATTCATTTACAAAATAACAGATCAACAATTCATAAAACTCCATTACTTTAAACGCAAGGATACAGTGCAAAATATAATTCAAAATATTGTCTAATCATTAACTATCAACATAGATTATGTTTTATATATATAATCTTTATAAAGGTTGTCTCAAGAAGAACGCAATTTTTAAATCTGGCAACATTCGAAGTGTCATTGTTTGACATTTGAACAATTTTTATTGTTTGCTAGTAGAAGGTACGAGGTTAGTAAAAATGGAGCGCTACACGAATGAACAACGCATTCTCATTGTGAAATTGTTTTACCAAAATGGTGAAAGTTTTGCGGCTACAGTTCGCAAATTGCGATCAATTTGGGGTCACAATAATGCTCCAAAAGAGTCAACTGTAAAGAGATTAATGGATAAATTTGCCGAAACTGGCTCTGTTAGTGATGTAAATACAACAACGCGCCATCGACCAGGTCGATCGACCGAAAATGTCGCAGCTGTACGTGATGATGTCGCTCAAACTCCATCCACCTCAATTCGACACCGAGCTCAGCAAATTGGTGTCTCCAAATCCACTTTGCAGCGAATTTTGACAAAAGATTTGCATCTTCATGCATACAAAGTTCAATTGACTCAGGAACTGAAGCCAGCTGACCATGTACAGCGAAGGGAGTTCGTTAATTGGGTATTGGAGAGACAACATGAAAATGCTGATTTTGCCGATAAAATCATCTTCAGTGACGAGGCCCATTTTCATCTTGATGGCTTCGTCAATAGGCAGAATTGTCGCATTTGGGGTGAGGAAAATCCTCGAGTGATTCACGAGAAGCAAATGCATCCTCAACGTGTCACTGTGTGGTGTGGTTTTTGGGCTGGAGGAATCATTGGACCTTTTTTTTATGAAAATGAGGCAGGTCAAGCGCAAACCGTCAATGGTGTTCGGTATCGTGAAATGATAACCAGTTTTTTCTTGCCTAGAATTGAAGAAATGAATGTGGAGGGCATGTGGTTCCAACAAGACGGCGCCACATGTCATACAGCCAGAGAAACAATTCAATTGCTGCATCAGTCATTTCCCGGTCGTGTTATTTCGCGTTTTGGAGATCAGAATTCGCCGCCTAGATCGTGCGATTTAACACCATTAGATTTTTTTCTTTGGGGTTTTTTGAAGTCGATGGTTTACGCGAATAAGCCGACGACGACTCAAGCCTTAAAAGAGGAAATTGGACGCTGCATTAATGAAATACCGCAGCATTCATGCAAAACGGTCATTGAAAATTTAATTAAAAGATCGCGTGCATGCCAGCAAAGCCGCGGCGGCCATCTGCACGACATATTGTTCCATACATAACCTCATTCTGTCTACTTTACGATATAATAAAGTTTCACGATTTTTTTTTAAATATCTGTGTTTTATTTAAAATTTAAAAATTGCGTTCTTCTTGGGACACCCTTTATATATGTTTTATATATGGAGTATTACGCTAAAGTATACAACTGATACAAATTGTATATGCTAAAGTATACAACTGATAAAAGCTGATCTGTCAAATTAGTTATTAAGAGAATATTAATGTAGATGAATAATAAAAAAAGAGGACTTGCTTTTCAACCACCAAACACGATACATTGCACTGGCGACGATTTTTGGTAAAATTAAAATAAAAAAAAAACAACAACAAGTGTGCATAGCAAATTTATAAAAAAAAGAACAGTTATTTTTTTTGTTGTACATAATACAATTTGTGTTTTAAGAATATAAAAAAAAATATTATATAAGCTGATCTTTTGCACGTGTGAATTTTGGTGGTCTGATTTTGGAAATTTTCTTTAAGATGACTACAACAACAGGTGATACAACAATTGCCCACAATGAAAGCATTTTTGCTTCATCCATGGGAACTGGCATTAGAGAGTTCCGGCCATTGATTGATAAGTGGTGTCATTGGCAAGAGATATTGGATTCGCATTTTGTGGAAGCAGCTATAGAGGAAGATCGTATAAGAACTTCAACATTATTAAAGGCTGTTGGACTGGAAGCTTATGGCCTGTTGAGAGAATTGTGTTTTCCTAATTTACCTGCTAAGAAGAAGTACAAAGAATTGTGTGACATGTTGAATCAACATTATTCGCCACCGGTCATAATTTTTCGAGGATGGAGAATATTTTTTGAAGCCAAGAAAAGGGAGGATGAAGCCGTTTCAACTTGGTATGCCCGTATAAAAAAACTAACATTGCAGTGCGAATTTGGGGCACAATTGCAACAATTTGTTGTTAAAAAATTTGTCACCGGTTTTGAAGGAAAAATATTTGAAAGGCTGTGTGAGGAAGATGAAGCGCTAACATTAGAAGTGGCGTTGAGAAAAGCATTAACTATGGAAGCAAAGCTGTATGCACAAAGGGGTGTCGGTGAAGAAGTTAACTACGTACAAAAGAAGTATGTACGGAGACCAAAAAAATTTAACAACAACTACAACAACAGCCAAGATGACGCAGCAAGTAATAGCAGCAGAAACAACAAAGCATTCAGTATGTATGAGAATAACGGCAATAAGAAGACGAAGAAGAAATGTTGTCATTGCGGCTGGAAGAATCATGGCAGCTATAAATGCAAATACAAAAGCAGCGTTTGTCACAAATGTCATAAGGTTGGGCATTTAGCTAGTGTTTGTAAGAGTGGCCAAATCAACGTGGTTCATGTATCAAATAAAAATTTTCCCGGCAATAGTTTTAATAAAACATTGAATGATGATAATACTTTTTCTATTTATAGTGTGACAGATGAACATTCTACTGCTCCATTAACATTAGCAGTCGAAGTTAATAAGGTTATAATGGATTTTGTGTTGGACACTGGTGCTGCTTGCTCGTTGTTGTCAAGTGAAACTTTTGGTAATTTTTTTAAAAATACTGCATTAAATCCATGTTTTCAAAAATTGTTTGCTTATGGAGGAGATATCATAAACGTTGTTGGTGAGTTTTTAGCAACAGTAAGATTTCGTGACCAAATTAAAAAGTTACGTTTTGTAGTTACAAATACACGTAGCCCTCCTATATTAGATCGTGATTTTATGACGATGTTTGATATTGGTCTCTCGAATGTAAATTCCATAAGAAAAATGGAAGAGTGTGTA